>CANXYC013009478.1:0-31639 GCA_948193065.1 Aleurites moluccanus | reverse complement strand
CTACAAATTCCGTATTATTTTTATTTTTGTGAACCAAATTATTCTCTTTTGCTTAATCATTCTCCGTTGCTCCATCATCTTTTTCTTCTGAGATTTCTTGATGAGTTTCAATTGCTGGAATTTCTTCATGAACAACTTTTAGTGATTGAGTCTTATTTTCTTTTTCAATTTTTTTATCCACTCAATCCGATTCACAAATGATCTCGATAGGGTAGATTATTATGCTTTCTATCTCACCACTCTTAATTTCATCTTTAGGTTGCTCTATTAATGAATTTGATGTCACTTTCTCTTCAGTTTTCTTTCTTTGACATTTAGCTCTTTGCTCGGCTTTCCACCTCTCGCGCTCTTCGTTAGTTTCCTCGAAAACGCTCTTATAATAATCTTTGAGCATCTTCTCTTTAAATTTCATTGTTTTCCTTGGTGTTTTTGGAGTATTTGGATTTTGCTTCTTTGAGAACGAATCTTCTAGCCTCTTCATTCCATCTCTCATTTTTCTAAAGTGCAAGTTCATGGCTTGAAAGTATTTTTCAAATGCCTCAAATTTAGAGGCAATGTCAATTACTTGAGTGTTCTTGGTTTTGTTATTCATTATGATTAGCTGTAAAGATTGTTAGAAAAGTAAAAGAATATTTCACTTTACTCCCTTAGTGTTTCATATTGAGAGCATTCAATTTCGCTCGCGTCTTTTTTTTTTTTAAATAATTTATGATAACAAACGGAAAGATCCAAAAAAATACACAAACAAATAGAAACAGAAAATAAATCAAGGAAAATTATTATTATTATAATTATTATTATTTTAATTTATGAATTAAATGAGTAAGAGACACAAAACGGAAAAAAAAAAAAAAGAACGAATGCAAACGAAAAGGAACGGAAAGAAACGAAAACAAGAAAATATAATAATAAGATAAAATAAAGATATGCAAATTTGATTTAGAGCCTAAACTTTGATATCAAACTGATGTGAATCCCAATCGACTTGCTTTGAGACCAACACTTTTACGTTTGATAAGCGACCACTTGGAAAGCAAAATCAAATTTGAAACAATAAATCTTGAAACAATAGCAACCTGTGCTAGAGAATCTTAGTATAATTAATGAACGCCACAAAGGGATTAACTTTAATAAGTTCAAACGATTCTAGTAAGAATCAAAACGGAGAAAATTCTCACAAAATTATATTTATCAAAATTTGAAGTTTTTTTTTTTAAATACATGGGTTTAGCTAAGTATTTATAATAATTTTGCAATATGAAAACTCTAATTTAAGTTTCCTGATTAGGAATAAACTTCCTAAATTAGAGCAAGTTTTCTAGATAAAAATAAGTTTCTAATAAGATAAAAATAAAACATAAATTAGTTTTGGGCTATAAGTTAATATAAAACAAGTCTAAAACTCACTAATATATTTAATTTTGATATAAGTATACAATCTATAAATATATTATACTAAAACTAATTAGATAAAGTTGATCAAAATCTAATGTGCATAGAATTCTACTTGGGATCATATCAGGAGATCTGGAGCAGTTGTCCAGAGTTTTGCAGCATGATTGCTAACATTCTGCTAGAGCTGTTGTTTTGTTCAAAATTACATAACAAACTAAATGCTTAATCATGTGATCAGGATGATTTTGATTTGGGAAACGGTAATTATATCCTTGAGCTTTGTATGCATAGACACTAAGCTGAGATATAATGACAATTCATATTGTTCTGGCATAACATGACAAAGTTCTCTTAAGGATGGAACTAGCCACCATGCATAATGATTTGCAACACATTTACTCTCGATTCTACTGTAATACATCTGATTATGATAGAGATATATGGACATTGGTATACATAATACTTCAAATGAGGAGGGAACTCCTGTAAATTTTAAAAAATAGCCAAGCCCAACTCCAAGACATGCATCTATATCCAATACTTGAGTCAAGAAATATAGTTGCCTACAATATAATCCATGACAATTAACATTGAGAAAGAGTTTCTATATTACTTCTTAATTCTTGGAAATACTCTGAAACCTGCTTTGCTCATTATAACTTGCATTGGACATTCGAGTTTTATAATAATTTAACAGCGGAAAAAATCTGGTTATCATGTGTTGGCCGTCATGGTCCTCACTCGAGTATTTCATTATTATTCTAGGGGTAATCTGTTTTTTTCTTCAGGTGTCATGTTTCTTGATTTCTTTCCAGGGCAATTCGGCATCCTGCGAGTGGATATGTTCAAGGAATAAATGATCTTGCTACGCCCTTTCTGGTTGTTTTCTTGTCTGAATACTTAGAAGGAGACATTGATAACTGGTCCATATCTGATCTATCTCCAGATAAAATCTCTAATTTAGAGGCTGATTGTTATTGGTGCCTATCAAAGTTGCTAGATGGCATGCAAGACCATTACACATTTGCTCAACCAGGAATACAGAGACTTGTATTTAAGTTGAAAGAATTGGTTACACGGATTGATGGTAAACACTTATTCCTCCTTTTTCTTGGAGAAAGGGTTTGGGTTTTGAACCTATGACTCCTGCTTCATATTTATTCTAGGCACACTGAATGAGCCAAACCTGTGTTGGTGATAAAGAGTTCCTCATTCTTTATGAGAAGCACCTCTTTTTTTCTTGGTAGAGGACCAGGAGGCATATTTTGAATTTGTGTTGTCACTTGGAAAGGAAACTCTGTTATTGCTATAACAATAGCTTTTCTTGGTTTCTCCCTGCCTTCTGGTAGTGTTTGGTGTAACAAGTTTCTTAGGAAATGCATCGGCATTGCCAAGCTATGTGTCACTACCACATATGATTTGATACATGATATTTTCAAAATGCTATCATCATCTTATTTATGCATAAGCCAACTTACTTATAAACTTATCTTATGCTTTGATGGTCAAATTTGCTTGCCCTATCTCAAAGTCTGATTTTTAAAATTTGTACCAGAACCTGTTTCAAGGCACATGGAAGAGCAAGGGCTTGAATTTCTTCAATTTGCTTTTCGCTGGTTCAACTGTCTTTTAATACGAGAGGTTTGATTTCTCACTTTCACTGCCAGTTGTTGCGATTGTTCTATATCCTACGTTACAAAAATGTTCAGGTTCAGTTCACCAAGTGACGTGAACCTTTAAGGTCGAGTTTCTACTGGGAGAATCTTGTAGTCCTTTTGCTTTATTTTTTTTTTTTAATTTTGAAGCATTGTTACATTTTTTTTTTATTAGATCCCTTTTCATCTTGTTACCCGCCTGTGGGATACATACCTTGCTGAAGGAGATGCTTTACCAGATTTCCTTGTGTACATATATGCCAGTTTTCTTTTGACGGTAAGTAAGCACATTCTATGAACTGATATATTTTACTTGGTTTTATGTTTACAATGCAATATTGCTGCAAAATAATGTTTCTCCTCTCCTGCAATGCTTCTGTCAACAAAAAAGCATCTTTCTACTGCCGTGTTGGAAAACGAAAAACAAACATGTCATGAAAACTTAAATCACAAGTGAAACATTCAAGAGCTTATGTTTCACAAGAAACTTTTATATGTTCAATGAGGTTATTTTAGGTTTTTACGAATTGCATAATAGCTTGCAACGGATTTCCCATTCTGCATTTAACTAAAGTCCTGCTTCAAATACATTTCTAGAATATTTGTCCATTAATATTACATGTTGAAACTACCAAATTATTGGCTTATCTTTTTCTTTGTTGATGAACAAGAAAATATCTGCATGCTCTAGTGAGAAGATTTATTTCTGCCTCATAGAAAGATATGATGCATTAAGTACTCATCAGTGTGTTCTCCTTTTTCTCCAGTGGTCAGATAAATTGCAGAAACTTGAATTCCAAGAGATGGTGATGTTTCTTCAACACCTTCCAACTCAGAACTGGACACACCAAGAGCTAGAGATGGTACTTTCTAGAGCATACATGTGGCACAGCATGTTCAACAGCTCCCCTAGCCACTTAGCTAGCTAGAGAAGGAATAATTTTCTAAACCTTTTAACAGCCTCAATTCAATTTTCTTATTGATGACCTTTTGTTTTTATTCTTGGGGTTTTTTTAAGCGGTTTGTTATCCGCAAATGTATATTATGTTTTCTCATTCTGGTTGAGGTGATCAACCAGCATTGTCATATGTGTTTGCGGCTTGTAATATTTTTTATTCCCTAGCGTTTACTTGTACATTTACCGTTCAGTGAAGAAAGCAAGCAAAAAAGAATCTTTAGGTAACAATTTTTCGAGTTAATTAATGGGTGTTAAGAGCATCATGTTATGATACCAGTAAATTTCTTGCAAATCTCTTGCAGGCCTCTTGCATGGCTTGTCAAACAGGTTCTATTTCATGTGTTGTTGGACTTCTGGTGAGTTGCTATTGTGCTTGCACTAGATTATGACTGAATGATGATGCTATTTTAAGCAATGGAAATGAATCTATGAAGCTTAGCAGAACAATAATGAAAGTTGCAAATTCAAACCTTTTGCAATATATTTTTATGAATCAACAATAGCACAAGGCCTCATTCCTGAATACAATACTTCGTATTTTTTACATGGTTATGTAGGGTTCAGATTTTACAACCTTAGTATTAAGAAATCTGCACCAAATTAAGCATACATTAGATTTGTTTTGATAAACTCCTAAGCTAAAGCTAAAAGAAATATGATTGGATTAATACTGCAAAAATTCAATTTTATATCATCTGTGTAGAATTATTAGGCAGGACGAGCAGTAGAAAATCTGGGATCATCTTAAATAATTTTCCTATTTCTATCGACAGTTAGACATAATGAAATAGTATTTCCCTTGTAAATGTGCTCTTCTTGTAGGTGGCTTTGACAAAGTACAAATAAAAACTGCTGCTTGAAAACTGAGAGCTCAGCAAAGTGTAGCCTTCTAAATTCAATTACTGTAAATCATCCATCATTACTTGGCATGCAAAGAATTGGAATCTTCAAACAAAATTTACCGAATGCCTTTTTGCCTGCAATGGTTATACCGCTCAAAAATAGATGCATTTACAAGGAAAAATTTGACAGGAATGGATACAAATTCCTACAATTGTTGAGAGACATTGATTAATGGATACATGTCAATTCATTTTGTGATACTGACATTTTTCAGAGATTCATTTGCAGGCAGTTGTGTTTCTTCTGTTAGTATCCGTTCTCAGATTCAACATTGAAGTAGGGCTGGTAAAGCAGGCTGCCACTTCCTTATTTATGAATGTATCTCTTTATGGATGCTTAGGATTGCCCCAGGCCATCCAATACGGATGTATTTGTCTGAAATTGGGCCAATGCTGGCTCTAATCTCATTAACATGGTTACTTTACAGAATCAGCAGCTATTCTCAGGGAATTTGGAAGTATGTTATCATGGGAACCATTTCAAATTACGTACTTACACCAGTGCATTGGGTATCTGAAAGTAACATATCAAGTCTGGCTCTGTTGCTACAAGGAACTGGAAAAGTAACATCCCTAGAATAATATATGCCATTGGTTTTGGTCAACTGTTGTTAATCACATTTGCTCAAATTTTTACTGAAGAGAAAGCTTTAGATAAAAAGTGGAGCTTAATAATAAAAACAGTGGCCATATCATCTGCTTGGAGTTCAACAATCATCACTTTATCAGAAAAACAAGGATCTTTGGTTTCATTAGCATTTGTAATTGGAGGTGCATATTCTTTGCTATAGCTTCTGTCTTGCGTTGAATCGCATCCTTTAGCTCCATTTTTTAAAATTATTCTTGTTTATTGAAATTGTTTTGTTTCTTGAAGTTAGATCCCTCTTCTCTAATACTTGTTTGGTTGTAATATTTGATTAACAGTAGTCTCTTGTAAAGGATTTTTGCATGTGTATAAAAGCTTCTCTTGGGAAGGTGGTATTGCATAGCGAGATGGGGAACATGGAAGAAGATGCCATCTGCGGGACTACAAAAATGTGGAATTTCAATCCCCTTGCTGTAACACAGTGGAATTATTTTTGCCACAGGTCACTGGCAAGACAATGCTTGTTATTGACTTTGATGATTGCGATTGTGGTGTGTTTGTTTCTTTGGTCACAATGCTCATTCCCTGAGACTGGAAGCAGATTGGCTAATAATATATTTTATTAACACTTGAGATCATCTTTCAGGCGTGCTTTTGATGGCGCTGCATTTATTGGGTGAGTAATTGATGTGTACATGCGCAATTATTTTATGTTATTCATGAATTTATTTGTATGAAGCCCCTTACAGATGAAGTGATGATATTGCCTTTACTAATAGTTATAGCCAATAAATGAATAATTTGCATCCTATATGATGTTTCCAGGTTTGATGAGTTCAGCCTTGTTTGTCAAGCGATCCCTCTTTACAATTGATACCTTCGGCTTTTCTCACATTCTTCCTATTTTTGGACTTCCATTTGTTGCTGTGGGCCAATGTTCCTTGGGTCGGACAGACAGTGAGAAAAGTTTTATTTTCTCGCAGCTCTCTCAGGTGTCTATTTCCTGGATTCCAATGTTTTTAACTCCCTTGTTCTCCTTCTGTATTATTGTTTAATTCATTTTGGAATGTCCCAAAATAGTTGTTTATGATTTTTCTCATCTTTCATGTTTAAATACCAGTTTCTGTCTAGCCTTCTGGAAAGGTTAATGGATAGAATTCTATGTTTCAGATGTATATGATGTTTGGACTCACAGTGATGGCCACAATAATCTGCATCACTATTCAAAGGCGGCATCTAATGGTAATGGCATCCCTCTAACATAAGTACTTAATATTTTATGTACACTCATTGCCATTTACTTCTCTCTCCTGGCAGGTATGGGGTTTGTTCGCTCCAAAATTTGTTTTCGACGTGTGGGTCTTATCCTCACAGATTTCTTGATTTGCTTGGCCTTGCTGTTCTATTCTGGTCAAGCAGAAGATGTTGCAAAGCCAGATCAAATTTCTGAAAAATGAATTCCTGAAACCTTTGGGTTAATCATCAATGACTCGATTGCATAAAAACTTTAGGTTAATCATCAATGACACAGTAGGAACAAATTCAAATTACATGACCAAACTGCACTTTATTGATCATTGGGGTAATTTACTCACCACCCATTCATACAGCCACTTAATGCAGGAAGTTATCAAATGAAAATAATACACAAAGATCTATATTCCTATTAGTTTTGGAAACTCCTGTATTAGATGTGCTTTTGTTATTTTTCCGTCCTGCAGTTCTTATTTTTAAACTGTATGGAGAAAAATCAGTTCCTTACATTGATAAATGCAAGATATCAGAAAAAGCAACAATAACTAGAATTAGAGAACTGATCATACAAAAAAACTTCTCTGTTTATACCTTGAACATGCAAAACAAAGGAAGGAAACAGAATTACACAAGGGTTCATTTGGACAGAAAAAAATTTGAAAAGAAAGGGCTTTGAATTTGATATTATGTCTGTGTTTTATGATTTTTTGCTTGAAATATAAATCTATCTCATTTCAAAATTCAAATGCAGTTTCATCCAAATTGACTAATTTAATATATTTGTTTTTTACTCAAAATAGCTTGCATTTAAAAACATGTTATCTAATACTGATACAATGTACGGAAATAAGTAGCATGTTCCATTGTTTTCGCACTATATTTACTTCATTCCCTTTCAGATAACCAGATAAATTGTGGAACTATTTAAAAAGTGATATGCTAACTACCGAAAGAGAAGAAAGAGGGATTGCAAACTGTCTTTTATTGAAATAGAATCCCTCTAACTTAAGCATGAAAGTAACCTTAAATGCAGTCCTACTTAATATAATACCTAACAGCATTCTTAACCTGAAACAGAAAACAACATTAATGAATGTCAACGATCACTCCTCATTTCTTCTGGACAGAAACCTAATGACTTACACTATACTTCCTTTTAGGAGATGCCATGGCACAAGCATAAAACCAATGAATTTAAAAAGAAACAATAAATAAATAAATAATCAGCTGATGCATACCAAAGAATATTACTTGCACTCTTTTAGTTTGCAAGACTTCTTCAGGGATTTCTACAGATAATCCATATATTCACATTACAGAAAAAACTAGAAAATAACACAAACATTACTAAGCAGCAAATACCATAAACACATTTCAGAGTAACTCAACACAGAATATGATAATAACAATAGCAGTAGTGACAGAAAATGTACCTATAAGCTTCAGGCCAAACCCATTTGGTTTCCTAACCTGGAATTATGTGATTCGTCCAAATTTTTGGGATTGGAGCAGCCATTAGAGGGGAACTGAAGCTGGAAGAAATCAAAAGGACAAAACAGTAATTTCGAGAAAAGTCACGTGCCAAAACTTTCATCACGTGCGTACGTATCATCAATTACCATGTCCACAAGAATTCACAAAATGGGAAACAAAGAAGCTAAGAATAAAATAAAAAGGAAGAATTTTTTTAGAGCAGAGACTAAAAATCACAAAATTGAAGATAATGGGCATATCAGCCTCTAAACGAGTTAAAACCATACTCACCAGATCACCCGAATTCGACTCGGCCTGTGACTCAGCCTACACTCACTGCCTCTCACTTACTCAGCACGCTTTCCAAGGGGTTTTGCCATACCAACTCCCCACCGCCTCCGATCAAATCCACGCCACCATTTCCTCCTCCCCTGACAAACACCGTCTAACTCTAATCCTCAAGTGGGTTCCGTCCCCCCCATCTCGGACTCAAATTGACTCAGCTCTCCGAGTCCTCTCTCGTCAACAGCTCAATAACAAGGAGGAGGAATTGATTCTGGGGCCGGCCCAGTTCAAGGAGTGGGCGGTGGTGCTTTACTCGGAGGCCGTATTGGGCAATGCGGGGAAGGCGATTTTGGCGCGAGTTCCTATTGGAGCAGCCGGGATTATTGGGATTGGAGCCATGACGAGGTCCGGTATGGATTTGGTTGGGGCAGCGATTGGAGTCTATGCGCTTGGGGTTGCGACTTCTATTTACCTTACTTTATCTGGTTAAGTTTTAAGATTTTCTTTTTCGAAATTCAGTTTGGTGTATTGTAAATCTATGTACTGTTGATTATAATGATAAATGAATACAATTGTTGCGGCTTGCTAATCATATTTTTTATTTAAAATATTCGGATAATTAACTCTAAACTTTAAGGCCTTGCTGTTGTGTATCCGTTTGAGCCTGCTGTGGCAGTGGTGCATGCGGGCTGTGAGATATTTTTACAGGTAGCCGGTGACATGGTTGATCAGGTGTCTCATTCTGCTGCTATAGGTGCTACTGCTGGGCAATTTAGGAGAACAGTATCAAGAGGCGTGTGGTAATCGGTTACTTCTTTTAAAGTGGTATCATCCTCCTTTGGGCTGGTTCAAATGCAATGTTGAACCAGCTTTGTTCTCTGCTGAGTTAAAGGTGGGAATAGGTGCAGTTATAAGGGATTGGGAAGGACAATTTGTTGCAGGGTTTACCATGACTTTGGGGTGTTGCTGTTTGTCTAAGAAGCTGAAGCATTAGCGATTCGCGAGGTTTTATCTTGGCTCCGTGGCTCTTCTTATGTGAACATTTTGCTATAGAAAGTGATGCGGAGATTGTGATGCATGCAATTAAAGGGAATTATATGAATAACTCTGAATTTTGTGCTTTATTTTTGAATATCACTCTTTATTCATAATGTGTATGAGCATTTTGTAACGAGGTAAGCTAATATAGTAGCGTATATATTAGCATGTTTTTCTATATTTTGTGTTAGTCCTCAAATTTAAGAGGGGTTTCCTATTATTTTTTGATCATTTTCATAATGATAATATTCAGGAGTATTTTCATAATGATATTATTTATTATTTATGAATGAAATAATTTATTTCTCCTCAAAAATAAATAAATAAATAAACTTTAAGATTTATTTAATAAGAGGGAATCTGGACGAGAAATTATATAAAATTATATAAACTTTATATAAATTTATTATTTAATATGAAAAATATTAAAATAAAATTATAAAATTGTAAAATTTCCCATATAACAAATTTCATAAAAATTAAGGATTTAGAAATTTCATTTTCTAAATAAAATTTGATAAAATCATTTATTATATTTTTGTGAGGGATTTTATAATTTATTTTATTATTTCAAAATTGTGTTCTATTTTAATTATATTTTAATAATAATTTATTAATCAGTTTTTCAAGTTAACCATAAAATTGATGCTCATATAAGGAAAGGAGTGTATGTGATGTTTAGAATCTGTATTTATTTATTAAATTTTTTAATTTTCATTACAACCAGATTTGTTATTAATGCAATAATTGCAGATTTTAGCCATCCATTCTTTTACTTTCACTTCAAACTCAATAATAAAATTATAGTGCTGTTATTTTTTAACATGGAACCTATTTTTTTTTTCATAAATTCCAAGGCTTCAAAATGTAATCTAATGTCAACTTGTGTCATCATGACTCCCATGACACTTATCATTATTATTTGTTGTTTGCAATGATGCTTAAGGGATCACCTCTGGTTTGGACATGATATGGTGCAATCTATGGCTTGACTTCAGATGTAATCTATGCAAACCACAGGGACGAGTGATATATTAGATCAGGATTTAAAAATGGTTCTTCCACAACAACAATCTTAGGAGGAGAAAGTTTTCTATGCTATTTTTAATTTTTGTAAGGATAATATAAGAGAAAATTTATTTTTTTTGTGATCAGATAAATCATTATCTTATTTATATAATTACGAGAGTTAAGGAAATAGTTATTAAAATAAGATGTATATATAGGAAGTAGTAAAGCAATAGCTGGTAAAAGTAAAGTATAAAAAATGGAAAATTAATAATTTATTTTTAAAATTTATGAAATTTAATTATTTAATTAAATATAATTATGAGGAAATATAATAATAAATTTAAAAATTTTATTTATCATATTAAATAATAAAATTTATTAATTTTATAGTTTTTAATTTAATAAATTTCATAAATTTTTAATATTTTGAATTTACATAAGGTCTAAATTTTTTTTAATATCATCAATAAAATTTAATTTATTAGAGCTAAATCATTAAAAGTTGGAAATTGCTTAAAATTTAATTGTCAAAAGCTCATCACATGGCACATCACAACATGCCACGTTATTATTCTGATAAACTTTTGGCATGATTAAGCTTTTTCTGAATATTTTTGAACAATAAAATACTTTAATTTATGAGATATCAACTTAAGCCATGAGAAGATGTCATAATTTATTTGCACATATAATTATAATTATTGATAATTAATATTTTAATATAGTGATATAATGAAGTAATTTTAGATTATTATTATTCAAGTTTTACTGATATTAATTATTTTTTCAATACTAAAAGAAATATAATTATTGGCTAAAATTTAATAAAAAATATTTAAATTTTAAGGATAATTTTTATTAATTTATAGAACTAATATATCTGTTTGGTCAAAATCTAATTCAATAACAATTTGCAAAAACTTTAAATATTAATATTTCAAAATTAACTTTTAATCTAAAAAAATTATATTATAAAAACCTGAATTCTTATTAAAAAATGTTATTAAAATATAATAGTAATGTTTACTATTTCTTTTGGGGAATATTATAAAAATAGTAATGTCTAATATGTTATTATAAGTGTCTATTTTGACATGATGGCATGGTTGTTAAAGCCACTAGAAGATAAAAAAAAGAAGGGAAATTTTGTTTCTAATATTGAAGTTTGTATGATAGGAGAAGCATGTATTGATTTATAAATGACCTTAAAAATATTGAATTTTGAGAGCTGTATTAATATGATAAATAAAATTTAATTTGTTAAATACGAATTATTAAATTTTTATTATTTTTTAATTCGAGCTCATCTGAAATATTTAAGTTAAAAATTTATCGGAATAATAAAACAATATAATATGTCACTTAAGGGTAAAATTTTTGAATCGAACCAAAATTTTGGAGATTTAAAAATAAAATATTCGGTCTTAAACCTAATAGAGAAAATATTCATACTGAATTATTTCAAAAATTTGATATGATACGGTTCGAGGATTTGAATATTCAGAAATTTGGTTACAATTTAGAGTTTTTTAGTTCGGTTTGAATATTTAGATATTTTAATTTAATTCGGTTTGAATATTTAGATATTTTGATTTAATTCGGTTCAAAAATTTAAAAATTTAGAGATTTTGAATATAATTTTATAATATATATAAAAAATATTATAAATTTATAATTATATAAATAAAAATATATGTATAAATAATAGTATATACAACATATATTACAAATTTATAATTATATAAATATAAAAATATGTATATATTATAAATATATAATTATATAAATATTTATGAATTAATTAATCGTTCAGAAATTCAATTCAATTTAAATATAATTCAATTTTATTTGATTCTCGGTACGGATATTAAAAAAAAAATTTCTTTTTTAATTTATAAATTTAAATTAATTTAAAATCTTCGTACTCAATCCTAATATTACCTCAATCATCTCGTTCTCAGTCCTAATATCACCTCAATCATCTCGTTCTCAGTCCTAATATCACCTCAATCCTCTTACTCAACCCATCACATTATATATCATGTCAAATAGCGTGGATGAAGTGTCATGTGTGTAAATCTCTTAGGTGAACTTTGAAAAAAAAAAAAAAATAGAACTTGAATAATTCATCAATAAATTAAATTTTAGTAAGTATATTAAAAAAATTTTAAAAATATAATGATTTTTGAAGTTATTTATCCAAAATATTTTAATATAAAATAATAATAATATAATTATTATTATTATTTTATAAAATTTAAATATTAAGATAAAAATATATAAATTTATTCAAAATATTAAACAGATATATACACTAATTAATATTAATTTTTTATTAGAATTTATTAAAATATAATGATGTTAAAAATTTAATTAGGTAATTTCATATAAATTTAAAATTTAAAAATTGTTAATTTGATTGTTTGACACATGGTAAAAAAAACTCGTCTTTATTTGGATGAGTATGCGAAAATTTAGCATTTTAACTCCCAATTATTATTTTGAAGTATTTATTAAAGTGAGATTTTAGGGTAAAAAATTGCAGTTGTCAGTGAATTATAACTGTTAATGGCTAATTATTAATCCAGCTATTAGCGAATTATAATCACTAATGGTTAATTGTTAATTAGCAGTCATTGAACCAAATAGTTTCATCAATTTTTTATTTTTATTTTTCTTATTACATGATTTTAGCCGCTTATTATTATTATTATTATTGACTAAAAAGTGAGAATACCCAATTTTTTTATTTATTAAAATTTGATTTTTAAGATTAACGAGAGAGAATTTTTAATAAAATTTAAGTGCCTTGGTATATTTTTAAATTAGCTAAAAAAACAATTTTAATTAATGTATAAATTGACTTGAAAATAATTTTAATCATCTTATTAAATAGAAATAATTATTATATGTTAAATCCTTAATTACTATATTAATTTTATCTAAATTTGAAAATCACCTCGGAATTTTTTTTAGGCTTGTTTCAATATTTTGTTTTTCAAAAAAATTATAGATTTCATATAATAATTTTAATTTAACACAAGAAATTTTTTTATCTATTCTAAAAATATATTTTTTATTTCATAATCTAAATTAATAAATAATAAAATATTTTAATTAATATGACTCTTATATCTATTTATTTATAATCACTTATAAATCTCAGCATGTTGAAAATATATAAAAATTTATTATTCTCATGAAATTGATTATATTTGAATTAGGTCTGATGAGGAATAATAGTTAGGTCCAAGGATTAGACTCAAAATTATAGATTAGGATTATTCATCAAGTTTTACTCAGAATGATTAAGACTCGCCACAAGTCTTTGCACAATGAAAGTTTTGCTTGAAGTATGAGTATTCGTCAATAGCTAAGAGTTTAGCCTCGACAAAAAGCAAGGAAGGCATCTTCGCCTATCTCACTAGGAAGGTTCACCTTATGAGGATTCGACAAAGAATTAAGAGCAAATCTAGGGATTGCGAACTGGCCATAAACTACCTCTCTCTTCATTAAATGTTCTTGACATGTCACCACACTTTGAAATGATGCAACAACCTAGGCCTGATACATAGGCCATCATTTGCTACGCAAACAATCTCGCATTGAGCATTGCATTGCAGGAAAATCTGATAATTTATCACGTAAACTGATAAGGTGACCTAGGTAGTCCTGACACAACTACTCTCTTATATTACGGCCCAATGAGACGCGGACATGTTGTAAATCAATTACATCACCACAATGATCTCAACCTCTATAAATATAGAGTAAGCTCATTTATTAGTGGACTTCTTTTTCTCCAAATTGTTACTCTGCTTAAAGCTTTACAATAACTCTTACCTGACTTAGGCATTAGAGAGTTTGGGCTTGGCTCTCTAATGCTATTGTGTTAGTTTTGTTGGCCCATCAAAGACCCAACAAACTCAAGTCATTCCTTAAACCCAAGTCAGGAGGAGGCCTTACAACTATTTGAATTATTTTTAGGCTCATCAATGTCCTATAGAATTTAATAGAATGTGCAAATAAACTATAGATTAGCAAGGCTATAAAATTAATCTTGTTGTAAATTTAAACTATAATGACCTAAATTTTTTTTATGATTTATGATGAAGTGTTATTTTTTTTAGATAATATGTATTTTATGAAAAATTATTTTTAAATAAAAAAAAAATCACCTCTCTAGGATTCGAAAGCAGGTCTAGTGGGAGGGAGAATAAATCTTCCAACCACCAGGTCAACTTCTATTTTCTTGTTAATTAAGGTTATATATATATATATGTGTGTGTGTGTGTGTGTGTGTGTGTGTGTGTGTTTTGTTTTAAAAATAAATTTTAATTATTTTCTATTTTGGTGAACAGTGATTGGTTGGTTTTAAAAACCAACCAATCAGCTGTTCCGGTTCGGTCCGATCAGAGAGAGAGAGAGAGAGGCAGAAACTTTTGATGAAATTTTTGACCGGTTTTGGTGGTGGTTTCCGGCGATCTTGGTATCAATAGAAATCTCTCTTCATGGGCTTTCATTTGATACAAATTATGGAGGAAATGATGGAGCGACGACAGAAAAATCGGAGGGGGAAGATTTCAGCCACCGAAGCTTCTAGGCTTTGATTCCAGCAAACCACGACGAGTGGCGGCGAGTGGACGACAACACCGTGTTCCTGGCGGTGAGACGAGCACGATGGTGTAGGGCTCGACATCTGGGACCACCGGCAGCGGCGGTGGCGGTGGCGGTGGCTCCGGCGATCGATTTTCCAGCAGTTTTGTTAGATCTTTTTGGTATTCAAGAGTTTTCTAGCCGTCAGATTTCAGACGCTATGAAGAGAGCTAGCTGGTTAATGGTTGTCAAGTTGTGAGTTGATATATTTAATTTAACTCTGCATATAAACATAACATGTAAGCATTGATGAATGAAATACATGTATATGTATATAAGCTATGATTATTGCATTAGATTTAGTAGTATGATGTATGTTTATGTCATATTATATGATGTTGACGATGATGATGAATGACATTGCATGTATATGTTTACGATGGAAAATAGGGTGATGTGGAATCCACCACTAACACATAATACATAAACAATGTAACGTGACACAACATGATTTATGATGATGTTATTATAGGGATTGCCTAGTTCGAGTTGATCTCACCGTGGCCCTTGGAAATGTATAAGACATTATAGGAATGCCTGGTTTGAATTGATCTTACCGTGGCCCCATAGTTAGAATTTAACAGAGCCAAGGGAGGGGGTCGGGTCCCCATTTGCGATAAACGAAAACATAGATGAGGTTGGATTCCACAGACATTTTTTATTATGTATGTTATGTATGTTTATGGATGATTATGTGTAATGTGATATTTTATGTAGATTAAATAAATGACTTATATGTTAAATTAATTTATATCAGCTCATTGAGTCGAACGCTCACCCCTGTTCAATATTTTTCCAGGTTTCGGGTTAAGCTTAAAGATATTAAATTTTTAAGTTGAGTATTCCCGTTTCTTAATTCTTAGGCCGTAAAATTATTTAATCTATTATGTCATTTTTTTTATATTTACTGTATTAAAATCTTTAGAGCTCTGCATTGTTATTTTCAATGTCAAATTTATGATTTTCTTTCTATTGGTTATTCTGTTAAGCAAAACTTAATTGATGTTAAATTATGAGGATTATGTTGAATATGTGAGCTTATAGTCCTTGTTTGTGACAGTTATAGTTGTCATATTACAGGTTTTGTTGTTCAGTGGTAAGTCAGGCTTACTATGAGTTCTGGAAGCCTTATGTTTTTTCGTTCCCTAGTGCCTGTCACGTGCCCAATTGGGGTCGGGTCGTGACAAAGGTGATATCAGAGCAAAAGTCCAGCGACCTTCAGTATGTTTAAAGTTGGAAATTTTAAATGGTATAAGTTCTTGTAACATGCGGAGCATATGATTCCTTTTCATCTTGTTGAGTCTCTATTGCTTCTAACTCTGCGTTCTATGTAGAGTATGATTTGTTGCTGCTGTTAGTATGAATATGTGTTAATTTTGTATGTTTTGTTAAGTAAAAATGAGCTCAAAGACTCTTTTCAAAATGAGGACAGATGATGTTAATGATATCTTTTAAGTAATAATGATTCATTAGATGCTAAGATAAGGTCAAGGTAAGAATAAGGTTAAATACATTTTAAGAAAGTAAGATTGTGAAATCATGTTTATTGATGAATGTGAAAACCTAAGGAAAAAAAAGAAAAGAATAAATCGAACTATGTGATTTGTTAGAATATGATATAATATATATTATATAGAATCAGATTTCTAGGGAAGTATGATATGAGAGATTTGTTTGGAATCAAGATTAAGTACTGAGCATTGATTATATGAATATAGAGATAACAATGAATGATAAATAATGTTCTTTTAGAATTTTGGAGCAATGAGGTGAAATATGCTCTTAAATAAACAGTAAATAATGGATGATGAGTTCTAAGAATTAAAGAGATAATATGAGGTATAGGTAAAATAAGGTATGTGAATTAACAGTAAAAGAAAATTATGTTAACGAGTTTATTGAATAAAGGAATTGAGAGTGATTAAAGTTAATGAATAAGTTAAATGATAAATTATTGATTGAATGTCAGGAATATGAAAAGTGTTTAGAATGTAAGGATGTTCGTAAAGGGAATGTTCGTGAAGGGAATGATCATAAATCAAAGAATGTCTTTAATAAGTGAACAATGATGATTTAATAATGAGTTTCAAGTTTGAAAAGTTAATATTAAGAAATAAATGAGTAATGGATCAAAATTCATATTTAATGAAGTCATATATATATATTTAAGAATAGTTTTGAATTAAGGAATCAGATATTAATTTAGGTTAATATGTAAATTAATAAAGTGTAATTGGTGTTTTGAAGATTTATTTAGAGATGAACTATTTAAGTTAAGAGAAAAGAAGTTAAATTACCAAATATATGGAATTTGGTAAGAGTTAGCATCTATAGTGAAGTTAATAGGTTGACAGATTAGTTAGCATGTATGTATCAGTTAAAGATTTTAAGATAGTATACCAAGATGTTCAATGGAATATTGCATATAGTATTTAAGTAACTGAACCGTGAGGGTTAAAAAAAAAAATTTGAGGACGAATTTTCTTAGGGGGGGAAGATTATAATGACCTGAATTTTTTTTATGATTTATGATGAAGTGTTATTTTTTTTAGATAATATGTGTTTTATGAAAAATTATTTTTATATATAAAAAAAAATACCTCCCTGGGATTCGAAGTCGAGTTTGGTGGGAGGGAGAATAAGTTTTCCAATCACCAAGTCAACTTTTATTTTCTTGTTAATTAAGGTTATATATATGTGTGTGTGTGTGTGTGTGTGTGTGTGTGTGTGTGTGTGTGTGTGTGTGTATTTTGTGTGTGTGTGTGTGTGTATTTTATTTTAAAAATAAATTTTAATTATTTTTTATTTTGGTGAATAATAATTGGTTGGTTTTAAAAACTAACCAATCAGCTGTTCTGGTTCGGTTCGGTCAGAGAGAGAGAGAGAGAGAGAGAGAGAGAGAGAGGCAGAAATTTTCGATGAAGTTTTCGGCCGGTTCCGATGGTGATTTTCGGCAATCTTGGTATCAATGGAAAGCTCTCGTCATGAGCTTTCATTTGATACCAACTACGGAGGAAATGATGGAGCGATAACGGAGAAATCGGAGGGGGAAAATTTCGGCCACCGAAGCTTTTAGGCTTCAACTCCGGCAAACCACGATGAGTCACTGCGAGTGGACGGCAACACCGTGTTCCTGGCGGCGAGACGAGCACGATGGTATAGGGCTTAACATCTAGGACCACTGGCAAAGGCGACGGCTCCGACAACCGATTTTCCAGCAGTTTTGTTGGATCTTTTCGGTATTCATGAGTTTTCTAGCCGTCAGATTTCAGGCACTCCGAAGAGAGCTATCTGGTTAATGGTCATCAAGTTGTGAGTTGATATATTTAATTTAACTTTGCATATAAGCATAACATGTAAACATTGATGAATGAAATATATGTATATGTATATAAGCTATCATTATTGTATTAAATTTAGTAGCATGATGTATGTTTGTATCATATTATATGATGTTGTTGATGATGATGAATGACATTGTATGTATATGTTTACGATAGAAAATAGGGTGATGTGGAATCCACCACTAACACATAAAATATAAACGATGTAACGTGACACAACATGATTTATGATGATATTATTACAGGGATTGCCTAGTTTGAGTTGATCTCACCATGGCCCTTGGACATGGATAAGACAGTATAGGGATGCCTGGTTTGAGTTGATCTCACTATGGCCCCATAGTTGGAATTTAAGAGAGCCAAGGGAGGGGGGTCGGCACCCCATTTGCGATAAACGAAAATATAGATGAGGTTGGATTCCACGGACATTTTTCATCATGTATGTTATGTATGTTTATGGATGATTATGTATAATGTGACATTTCATATAAATTAAATAAATGACCTGGATGTTAAATTAATTTATATCAGCTCATTGAGTCGAATGCTCACCCCTATTCAATATTTTTTCAGGTTTCGGGTTGAGCTTAAAGAGATTAAGTTTTAGTTGAGTATTTCTGCCTTTAATTCTCAGGCAGTAAAATTATTTAATCTATTATGTCATTATTTTATATTCACTATATTAAGATCTTTATAGCTCTGCATTGTTATTTTCAATGTCAGATTTATGGTTATCTTTTTATTGGTTATTTTGTTAAGCAGAATTTAATTGATGTTAAATTATGAGGATTATGTTGAATATGTGGGCTTATAATTCTTGTTTGTGACAGTTATAGTTGTCATATTACAGGTTTTGTTGTTCAGTGGTAAGTCAGGCTTACTACGGGTTCCGGAAGCCTTATGCTTTCCCGTTCCCTAGTGTCGGTCACATGCCCAATTGGGGTCGGATCGTGACATAAATGGTATAAACAGTGAACAATAGAATCCATATTTACAACACTCTCCTTTGGACATTATTGCGCTATGTCCATGCCTCATTAAAAACCTTGCTAAAAAATCCAGTGGAAAAAAATAACTAAGAAAAAAAGAGTACATGATACACACTATCAAGTATTGCACATGTTGCTTCATTAAAAACCTTTAGCTAGGAAAAACCCTGTGGGACAAAAAACCTTGACAAAAGGAAAAAGAGTACAACAGTATCTGGGCTTTATCATTGAAGGATAGTCATCCTTCCAGGGATGGTATAACTAATTCTTTCATTTTAAATTCCTTCTTCAGGCAGGAATGAGCTTCCTCGAGCTCTTTTTGAGTTTCGATTATATTAAGGTCATCCACATATACTGATATAATGGCAAAGTCATTCAATGACTTCTTAATGAACACATAAGAAAAAACTTTATTGTTCGCGTACCCTTGCTTCAAGAGGTACTTTTTCAACCGGTTGTACCACATACGATCAGACTTCTTAAGACCATAAAGTAATCTTTGTAGTTGAATACTAAACATGTTGTGATTTTCATCCTTTCCCATATGGGGAATTGGAAATCCTTCAGGGACTTTCACATAGATATTAACATCAAGTTACCCATATAAATATGCAGTCACGACGTCCATTAAATACACATCAAGATTCATATTTATTGTCATACTGATTAAGTAACGGAACATAATACTATCCATTACGGGGGAATAAGTTGCATCATAATCAATGTCGGGTCTCTGCGTAAACCATTAGGCCACTAACCTTGCTTTATAACATGCCACCTCATTAAGTTCATTGCGTTTTTACAAAACACCCATTTGTATCCTATAGGGATAGCATTTTTGGGTGTTCGAACAACAGATCCAAAAACACTACGTATATTAAGCGAGTTTAGTTCAACCTTAATCTCCTCTTTCCATTCTGAACACTTCTGGCATTCATGAATGGTCTTAGGTTCTGGATCCAAATTATATCTTAAGATAGCAAGAGCAACTAAGAAGGCAAATGAGTAGTCGACGATAGTTGTAATTCTATCATATATATCTCCCGTATTAACATAGTAATTGCAACTTCTATGTTAACATTGACCAAATTATCGTCGTTTCCCATGACAATAGGACTTGGTTGTTCTGTATTCCCGAGATTATTGCGTTAGGCGACTGCACTTATTTCACCGGGTCTGCTTTATTCAGGATTAACCTTTTCATGAGGCATAATGAGTGACTGGTTTTTTATTTTTCATGGATTTATGTCTTTATCCCCTGTGGGTTGTCCATGTTTCTAAAGTTGATTAGGCTCAGACACATTTTTCCCATGGGAATTTCCACTCTAGATGGTGCGTTTTCTGCATGAATATAGGACTTAGTCACTCCTTTGTGATCAGTAAATACATTTGGCAGTTTACTTGCTAAGTTTTGCAAGTTAATGATCTTTTAAACTTCAAGTTCAGTTATATTTATACGTGGATCAAGATAATTCATTTGGTTTTCCTTCCAAGAAATTTCTCAGCATTCTATAAGCTTTTGGCTTTCTCTCCTTAATGATGGGAAATGTGCCTCATTAAATATGCAATCAGTGAACTGAGCAGTAAACAAGTCACCTGTCATGAGTTCTAAGTACTAGATTATAGATGAGGATTCAAATTCCATATAAATCCTATCCTCCTTTGAGGCCCCTTTTTTTAATGTTGTGAAGGTGGAATAGAAATATACATGCCACAACCAAAAATGCGCAGACAGGAAATATCAGGTTCGCATCCTCATACAAGTTGAACTGTGGAGTATTCATGATATGTAATGGGATATATTCGGATTAAGGCTGCGGCGCGCAATATTGCATGTCCCCATAAACTAAAAGGTAATTTTGCATCAACAACAATGGTCTAACAATCATTTGCAGGCGTTTAATCAAAGACTTTGCTAGACCATTCTGCGTATGAGTATGTGGCACAGGATGCTCCACATCTATCTCGATGCTCATGCAATAGTCATAGAAGGTTTTAGACGTAAATTCACCAGCATTATCTAACTGGATCTTCTGAATTGGGTAATATGAGAATTGTGCTCTTAATTTAATCAATTAAGTAAGCAATTTTGTGAAGGCTAAATTATGTGTAGACAATAGGCTAACGTATAACCAAACTACTAACGCCTGAAATAGTAGTTACATTCCCTTCACATTCTTTTTATGTCTGAAAAAAATTTCCTCTGCTAGAGGATGGTATGTATATTACCACTGTTTCACACCCCAACTCTAATGGTGCGACGGTCTTAGAGCAAGAGTAGACTTAAAGCCACCATAAACCCTTTAGAACTCTCATATCCTGGATCTCATACACATTTCATATTTACATCTTATATAATTATCATTAATACATTCATTTCTAAGATTCATGAAATCACCATTCATACATATAGATGTTTATCATTAAGGAATTTCCTCTTGTTCCTTACCGATCAAAAGATACTTCCCACATCACTAAGGAACAATAGTAGCCCAATCATAATAATTTAGACATCAAAATATTATCATCCTCAATATCTAACTATGGAGCTCTAAAGTATACTCCTCATACATACAATACCATAATACAATTCAATGGATATATATAAATCAAAATAATTACAATAGAGACTTCTTAGAGGAATGAATCAAGAAGCTCGACCTTCTATATTAGCTCCCTTTCGAGCTACACTATCACCTGAAATCCACAGAAGAGGAGTGAGCCTTCAACTCAGTAAATGAACATGCAATATAAAAGAAATATATATCAATCCAAAGGAAAGTTCAATCCAAAGAACATGAGTAAGAAAAATATCATATGGTTATGCTTACAAGAACAAAAGTGCTCACAATCGAATAGCACTGTCAAATCACATGATAGAACTGCAGAGTACATCAGTAGCCTTGCTACCTATCACAACAGAGCGCATCGATAGTCCTTGCTACCTTATCGCAAACACATGCTTGGCCAGGCATACGCCTAGAGCTTATGGTCCCCTCTAGGTGGAACACTGATAAAAACCCTATCAGCTAGGTTCCTAAAGTGTACAATGGACTAATGAATTTACTCTCATTGGGAAGAGCGTTCCATCCATTGGGTCATACGGTTGCAATCTCACAAGAAACATATTGGTCGTAAGACCATCAACATATAACATAAATTCAGTCAAGTTAACAAATATGTTTCATATGAACTTGATCCAAGGAAATATTGACCAAGTCATTTATAATATATATATATATACATGGTAATTACATGAAACAAAGGGTCATTTTGGTTTAAGAATATCTTGGAAATTTCAATTGATAGATCAGAAATACAATATCATATAACATGTGAATCATATATATGAACATTAGAAAAGCTTGGACAAGTCATCTCAAAGAAATAATGGGCATATGCGATGTTCATACTTACATCTACCAAATTTATCCTTGTATTTCCCTCAATAGCTTGTTCATTCAATAATCTCCTAAAATTTCTTGAGTTCTATTCTCCTATGAAAATTTCCCCAAATATTCAAAATTAGGAGTTTTCTTAATCAATAATACATAATATGATTTCCTTATAATTTAACCATCTTATAGTTTCTACTTTTGATTCCCAACATTAATTTAATTCATCTCTTAAATAAAATCTGAAATTTATGTACGAATTTACTGTTCACGCCACTATTCATGATAATCCATAAATTCTGATTTCTCCCATATTAATTACAATTAATAGCCTTAAATGCTTGTAATAAGTCCTATATACCCATAATAAACTATCCTAACTATCAGAATTTATTAATCTAAAGAGAAAATGACATTTGAAGAAAAATTACCTTATTTTTCCAAAACTGATTTCCTTGAAAAAATCTGCTTTGAAATTGAAGATTGATGCCTTAGAATGTGATAATTTAGTGATTTAATGCATTAATTTTGAGTATTAATGCATTAGAAAATAAATGGGACAAATCTGAGAAGAAATAAAGAAGAACGAAGAAAAGAAGAAGAAAAATCGTGAAGAAATAACTACTGGGCATCTGGTTAATATGCTACTGCCTCTCAATTTCTGCTTCGCTAGCTCGCCTCGCCAATCCGCCTCGGCAATGCTACCTCACATAAGCCAGCTCGCAAATACCACTTCGCATTGCTGGCTCACAATGCCACTTCGCATTGCTGACTCGCAAATGCCACTTCTCCAATCGCAGCCTCGGCAATCCCACTTCGCCAAACTTGCCTCACCTAACTCCAATTCGCATATGCCACCTCGGCAATACTTCTTCGCTAAACTTGCCTCGCCTAACTCCACTTCGCATATGCCACCTCGGTAATGTCTCTTCGCATAATTCCACCTCGCCTATTCCATCTTCACCAAACTCTGCTTCTCGAACTGCCTCCTCGCATTTGCCGGCTCGCAAATGCCAGATTCTGCTGAGCTGGAACCCTTCCTCGACAACTTTTATTAAATCAGCTCGCAAATGAGTTACAAATATCAAAACTCCCTGATTCTTTTTGTCACTCAAAATAGACACTAAAAGGTCCAACATATCTAAAATTCAAATCAAAAGGATAACTACACAAACTATGGTGAATCTCTAAATTTTACCCTGACTTTACTGCCCAAAATTCATCTGCACAGGTCTGATTAATTTCACTCTCCACTGAGCTATACTTATCCAATTCTCCTGAAATTTTACAGCCAACAACAGAACACACAAAGTAACATTTCTCATGTTTATACTTTTGGCTCATTCAACCTCAATCATTCCCAAGAAAATTAAATATTCTCAAATTCCTGCAGAAAATAATGAACCAGATAGGTTCTGGTCAAGGAGTCATATCTCTTTACACACATAGAATTTTATTGAACCGTTTTACAGACTTAAAGATGAGATATAAATATACAACTTTTATGTTTTACACTTTACCAAATTATTCCTTTAAAATCATGAAATTAGTCTCATAAAATCCTCCTTGCATACAGAAATTCTGGATCCCTCAAATATTTTTATATCCTCAATTAATTCAACAAACATACAATTATTAAAATAACAAAAAAAAAAAAATGGCAGATATTACACACTGTCTATTAGGCAAAGGCTACTAATGTTCTCGTTGGGGCGATTGCGTAACATCACGAATATGCACTAAACACATAATAACAATAAGATCAAATTCATGAAAAACATAATAACAATAAGATTAAATACACTTATTCATCAAGCTTGTTTAATATTCAAGAATAAAAATCAATATAAGTAAGAAAAAAAAGACTTCTAGGATTTTTTAATCAAAATCTCTAAAATGATCAATGTCAAGAGAGGTATTGTCCATTGATGGACCCTTATTTTTCAAATTGGATTGGCCAACAAAGTTGGCTTCCTTTTTCATCTTAGTTTTGTCCCTTTGGTAGAGTTCAACCAAGTGCTTTAGAGTACAACAAGTATGAGACTAATGACTTGTACCACCACAGCTATGACAAGTATTAGAGGTATCCAGATTAGGTACTGTTGGGCCTGTCTTCTTTTGTGGGCTACTTCGGGGACCATTTGAACCTCTATTTTCTTTTATGTACCCATTCACTTCCATCACTTATGGTTCTTTCGTCTATGATGTTGTGCAACATGTGCTTCAGGCATAAGTGTAGAACCAGTAGGACGAGTATTATGATTATGCATCAATAACTGGTTGTGCTTTTCAGTCATAAGTAATGTAGAGATCAGCTCAGAATACTTAGTATAGTTTTTCGCCTTGTACTGTTGTTGGAGTACTAGGTTATTGGTATGAAAGGTTGATAAAGTTTTTTCTAACATCTCATTCTATGTGATCTGCTGGCCAAAAAGTCTCATTTGGGACACAATGTGATGGATAACAAAATTATACTCTGCCACAAATTTAAAATCCTAAAAACATATATCCACTCAAATCTAGCTTGGGGAAGGACCACATATTGTTGATGGTCGTAGCGATCCTTCAAGGTTGCCATAAAACTACAGGGTCCTCCTTAGTTAAATACTCAGCCTTTAGATCTTCATGCAAATGGTGTTGAATGAAGATCCAAGCCTTTGCCTTCTGGGCGGGAGTACAATCATATTTTTCGATAATATTCTGACTGAGATATAGGAAGGTTAAATATATATTGACATCGAATGCCCATGTTAGATAATTACTTTCGGAAATATCCAACTTTGCAAATTCCCGCTTTGTAATATTCGACATAGTAAAAGTGTCTTAATCTTACCTTCGAGCGATTTTCAAGGTTCTAATTGGCTCGTGCTTGTCTTAATCTTACCTTCGAGCGTTTTTCAAGATTTTGATCGGATTATACTGATA
Organism: Aleurites moluccanus; assembly: GCA_948193065.1. Taxonomy (NCBI): domain Eukaryota; kingdom Viridiplantae; phylum Streptophyta; class Magnoliopsida; order Malpighiales; family Euphorbiaceae; genus Aleurites; species Aleurites moluccanus. The sequence goes on along the minus strand of CANXYC013009478.1, from coordinate 5,773 downwards.
ACGTGTTATAAATATAAACGGTATAAACAGTGATCAAAATTAACTCAATTAATAATAAAATAAGATAAGAATATAAGGAGAGAAGGCTATAAGATTTTATTATTTCATATAATTTCTATCTTTCATTTTCTCTTTTTTTATAATAACAATGCACCACATTCTCCATATATAGATGAAGATATCACAAGGTACACAACTTTTGGAAGTGACTTTTCATCAAGGTATGCAACTCTTTAAAAAGACACATTTTTTAAAAAAGTCATGACTTTTAAAAAAGACACAACTTTTCAACTTTATAGCCATATATAAATTATCATATTAAATGTCCTTTACCATTTCATAATGTACACATTTACAGCAAATCTCACTTTAATTTGATTAAAATTCTTAATAATTTGAATATTAAAATACATTATACAAATGAAAATTTATTGGTGAAATTAGTTCGCAAATAAAATCAAATTCTCATTGATTGATCTAAGGTGTATAAAGCTTTGTTGCTGTTGTGTTGAAAAAGCATAAATTATCTAGAAATTAACATGTCAAAATCAGATTAAGAAAATAAAAGATCAACAATTAATTAAGTAATTAATCAAATGAGGGTTAAATTAAGATTTACTGACCGTTGTTAATGGAAAAAGTAATGTGGAAACAGATGAGATTCTGGGTGGTTGCAAGTCCTGTCAAGATCATGCTTTATTATCTCTAATCACGTCACTATGTAGAATTATCTAATTTGATGATATTGTTGAAATTTTCAAATTTTTTTTAACTTCAGAACAAATATTTATAATCAATTCATAAATTTATTAAAATTAAATTCTTTCTAATTACAATTATATTAATTGAGATGTGATATAAAATATATGAGGGTGTCTCATCGATATTAATTTTGATGATGTTCTAATTAAATGAACTATTTCATCCTTATATAATTAATAAAATAGTTTATTTTATTAATTGAATCAACTCCTAAAATTACAAAATCAATCGAATTATGTAAAATGTTAATAAAAGTATAGCCATTTTACCGACCATTAACTCTTTTTCTTTTTTAGTTAGCATAATCTTGACTAATTTACTCCAATAATTAAGCTATCTAGATAAAAATTAAAACCCTAAAAATAAAGATTAAAGCTAGGAAAATAAAATATTCAATAAATATATAAAATAATTTTTTTTTATAATGTAAATTAGACTCTGACTAGAATTTGAGTTCTGAACTTATAGCTATGAAAATTATTTTAATACTATTAAATTAAAAATTTATTAGTAAAATAAGATTGTTTTAAAACAACAAATAGAGAAAATAAAGTAAAATTGTGTAATCAATTTATGATTATATAAAATTAATTAATAATAAATTATTGATTATCTGAAGAAGTATACTTATAAAGACAAAATAATTTTTATTTTTATTTAAATTATTTTCATATAAAAATTTCAAAAAATTGGGTTCTTTATATACGAAATAATAAAATAGAATTATGTTCCATAAATGCGTTGCAATTTCATTATATAAACGATAATTGCTTATAAGAAGAATTGCTGAACCCATTAATTAATTTGCCCGATGATCTATTCATGTTTTTGTGCTTGTGCCATCAAATAAATAATTTACTATTTTACTATATTGTATCCTTAGAATTAAAAATAAAATTATATTATATCCCTGAATATGAAAATTATGTTCTAATGAACCATTGAAAAATTAATTCTTAATTAAATCTTTAAACTTTGAAATTATATTATATTATAAGCCCTCCAATAAATACTTTTGTCAATTGAATTTTTAAACTTTAAAATGGTAAAGTTTATGAATTAGTTTTATCTTTTAAATATCTTATTAAATTGCAAAACAATTATTTCCTCCGTTTCGTCTTTGCTAAATATGTTTCATTTTCATTTGCAAAACTCCAATTTAATGTGCTAATTTTTTTTTATTCTTAGATTATCATATCTAAAATAAAAAATAATTACAAATATTTATTAGTTCTAGTCATGGGTTGCCCTATTAATGAATTTCACCCTGCTGAAACTCGGATTAGTTGGAGTCGGTGACTACCAAACAATTTCAAAAAAAAAAAAAATTATTTATAATGTTAGCATACTAAGGTTATCTTTAAACAAATATATAATATAATGCAATTTGCAACAAATTAACATATTTGGAATAAGAAAAATAATTGCTATAATAATGTTTCTGCCTTCACTGGATATATAATTCTTTTACTTTAACATCTTGCATATATAAAGCTTTAGCTTTCTATATATGCATACAAGTTTTACATGCTTCTTCACTAATATTATACCTAAATATTATAAAGATATACATATATAAATGTCTTTTTTAAATATATATATGAAATGATAATTCAACTGTAGAATAGATTCTAGCTAGATGAAGTTCTAATTGGTTCTGTATGCTCTCTCTGTATATATCTAAAATCAATTCATCATCCGTACGTATACGAGACACCATGCATGAACTACGAAGTTTTTCCGATTGATAAAAAATCAATGAATGGCAAACCAGCCTTTCTCTGCTCTTCCATGGCTTCTTGATTCACCTCTTCATCATCTCTTCTTGCATTGTCTATTACTTCACTTTTGCTAGAGTCTGTGTTTACTTGTAGAAAATCATAAAATTCAATCGCCTGTTTTTTACCTATATAATCAGGAAAATGAAATTATCAAAAACACACACACAAGAAAATCAGTTGAAATGTATAGCGTATCATATATTTTATATATATATATGCATAACATAATGGTTCATACAATAGAATACAATGAAAAAATCCAATAGAACAGTAAGAAAAAAAAAAGAAAAAGAAATCTATTATATGTTCCACTATGGTATAGTGAACACATACATTTCCCAATATCATATATTATACTATAATATGTGATATTTAGTGGGGGAAACTAAACTATAAGGATTAAGGCTAAAAATATTAATCATGAATAAAAAAATTTAAATTTATAAGGGTAATTATATAAAAAAAATTTGAAATTTTTAATGTTATTATTATATTATAAAAATATTTATTTTTGTATAAACATAACAATATATTGATAACAAATAAAATTTTGAATTTGAGGACAATTTATATATATATATATATTAAGATAAATTTATGAAATATACATATTATAAATAAAATTTTAAAAATTTAGAAAGTTTAAATTAAAAAATTTTAACTTTTGAGAGTCAATATAATATATTTAAAAATATATATAAATCTAAAAATTAATCTTGAGAAGTTTGGAGTCCATGCAGCCTCTGAGCTACCGAATAGTACTGCCCCTGGTGGTGCTATTATTACACTTTGATATAGTTACTCACTAGCTATACTAAGTATTTTTGTTAAAGTAAACATAAAACATAATATTATATATTGAAATTAGAATTAGATTATGTCATGAAAAAAAAAAATTAATTCTTTTTTACCTTGATAATGACTCTGATTTTCACTCCCTTGACAAAAGGATCGACGATAACCATGAGTGAAAGGAAACTGATGATGATTATAGTATTTATCGACCAACGAAGAAAGATTGGCAGTTTCAAGATTGATCAACAAATGATGATGATTCTGATTATGATCATGTTTAGAAGATGAATATTGATTTTGATCATTTAGTAAAGAATGATGATGAGTAACTCTTTTAGCTTGAAGTCTTGATCTTTCTCTACATTTTCTTGCCATAATAACATGCCAATGATTCTTGACAGCATTATCAGTTCGACCAGGAAAAAGTCTTGCAATAACAGCCCATCTATTTCCATGAATCCTATGAGAAGCAATAAGTCTCTCTTCTTCCTCTTCTGTAAATGGGTTTCGATTGATTCTTGGATCTAGCTGATTAAACCATCTCAACCTACAACTCTTCCCTGAATGTTCAAGTATAAAATTGTGTTTGTTATTAGTCACACTCACACACATAACTTAATAATAATTTAACTTCCCTAATTTGTTTCTTTTTCTATAATTAAGCATATAAATCAATCTTCTTTAATTAAACCTAAAGCATATATGAAATGTTATTACCAGATCTTCCTGGAAGCTTTTCGGCTATGGCGTTCCAATTATGAGGACCATAGCGTTCGACTAACTCTTTAAGCTTTTCATCTTCAGCTGGTCTCCAATGACCTCTGGTACACATATCTGATCTAATACAAAAAAACCAAACCAAACCAAATCGATAAAAGCAGAAGAGGAAAAACCCTAGCTAGCTAGCAAGTTCGAGAACAGAATAAGGCTAACTAGCTATATATATATTTACTTTTCCTCTTCTGTTATTCAACCTAATAAATTAAAGGGAAAAAAGAAGAAGAAGAGAAAAATATATATATATACATGTGAATATGCAAGTTTGTTGTATACATATAGAGAGGTATACCAGAGATTGATGCAACGTTTAGGCTAACAAACCCTTATAAGTAATCGTCACCATACCTATCTCTCTCTCTCTCTTTCTTTCTTTCTTTCTTTATTGTTTCTTTTGTGAATGTGTGTTTATGTGAGAAGGAAAGAGAAAGAGATAGAGAAAGATAAAAGAGGTTGCTTGGTGGGGTGAATTCCGTTCTGCTTTCAACGTCTTCTTAAGTTTCTAACCTACAACGTCTACTTATAACCCACCTAGCCAAATTCTTTTTTTTTTAAAATAAAAAAGAACTTGTTTATTATTATTCTTATTGTTTTTGCTATTATTATATATAAAAATACTATAATAAAATAAACAAAAAATTGAATCAATTAATAATCGTATTAAAATAATATTATCCATGAACAAGTCAAGATATATCACACTTAGATGCTAATCTTGTTCATGATCATACTTAGATATTAATTTTAAAAATCAAATTTTGATCAATGAAATGAAAAGGAAATGCATTTTGTACATTTATTCTAAACTAGAAAATAATTTTATATTTGAAAAATAATCACAATTCTCGTATTTGGTATAATAATTTAAACGGAATTAAAGTAATATGTATAGTATATATTATTTATTTTGGATAAAAAAATTCAAAAATAAATTAAGAGAACTAATGGTGAAATAGGTTAGGTTGAATAATTTCAAGTTAATTAATCATATGCATTATGGTTGAGTCATTTCATATTGTCATTAGCCTGCAGGCTCTCATAACATTGCATTTCTTTTTTGGAAAATAGAATTGAAATTTCTCAAAAAAAATTATTTTTTTATTAATTTAAATTAAATAAAAATTCGAATCATTATAGGATCAGGTTTAAATGAGTTACCTTTGAATCAGGTTGAAGGACTAAGCAAATTATAATCATCAATGAATTTGAATATATATATATATATATATATATATATATATATATATATGTATTGTAGGTCAAATTAGGGTGAACAAATTTAAAATGAATCAAAATTTATCACCTAAAAAAAAAAGAGAGCCATGAGCATTACTATGCAAATTATAGCTTAGACCCATAACTAGAAAATATATTTTCTTATTGAATCTTTGCAATTAATCTTGTTAATGAAGATTATTAAAAAATCAAAATTCATATGCTGATTGTACCTGCCTTAATTTGTCAATATATAAAGGAAAGAACTAACTAGTAACCCTAACCTTATTCAAATCTAATAATGATTAAGGGTTATAACCTTTATATATATATATATATATATATATATATATATATATATATATATATATATATATATATATATATATAAAAAATCTAAAATAAATAATATATATAATTTATATAGAGTATATATTTAAATA
>CANXYC013009121.1:0-12325 GCA_948193065.1 Aleurites moluccanus | reverse complement strand
GTTGGCATATAGTTATTATGTTGTTTGTTGCATTTTGGTTTGTATATAAAGTATTGATTGGAGTATAAATTAAGTTTGATATATATTGTTTATATATAAGTTCTTTATGAAGTGTATTGAGCTAATGTGATATATTGAGTTATTTGTGTATGCATGCCATATAGTTTATTTAATGGGTTCTTCGTGGTATTGGTAGCATAAGCATCACCCATACCCTAGGACCGTCATGGCTCCTAAGTTGGGCTGTGACATAAATCCTGACAGAATTGTCAAAATAAATTACAAAAGATTTAAGGACCATAGTGTAAAGGATGGAAGTTTGGGGATTTAGTTGTAATTTACCATTTGATTTTTTTCCTATTAAATTTGCCTTAGCCATTTTGGATGAAACATTTCCTTTTTTCTTCTTTAGATGCCGAACCATTTCTTTACCATTTCCATCTTTCATTCTTCATTTTTCTTGTTATTTCTTAAGGAAAATTGATAGTAAATTAGCAAAACAACCTAGCTTCATCCATTTCCATCCTTGATTTATAGATTAGAGCAAAGGAATTCAAGGTTTTTGGTGAAGAGCATTTCGGCCACTTTGCTGAATTTGAGGTAAGAGTTGTTTTGTTTAGTTTGATTGATGATTTAGATGTTATTTAGGTTCAATTGAATGGGTATGATGATTAATTTCACCAATTTATCCAAATTGATTGAAATCCCCAAATTGGTTGCTTAAATTGAAGTTGTATAGAATGACTTGTTGAATTAGGATGTGTTTATGTATATTGATGTCAGAATTAGTCAATTGGATGTGTTTAGGTAACTAATTGATGGATTAATTGATGTAGAATTGAAGTTTGCTCAAACTTGATTTTCAAAGTAAGCAAATTTGGGCTATTTGGTGGAATTGATTAGAATTGGGTTATTCTAAGCTTTTTGAAGTATTAGGTGAGTTTACATTGCATCATTTAACAAGTTTGTATCATTGAATTGTTGATTGGAACCCTTTGGCGAAAAACCCTAAATGGTCGAACCACTTTGCCCTACATTGCCTTGAATTTTTGATTGATTTTTGCCATGTTTTCCTTGCCAATTTGATTCATTTTACCATTGTTTAATTGTGTTTCTTTGATACCTATACATTGTTTGCCAATGTGACTTTGTGTTTGTTGAATTGTGCAAGTCAAATTTGCCACCAAACCTAACCTATTAGCTTGCCATTGTATGCCCACCAAGTGTTCGATGAAATGCCTAGTTCATTTTCCATTAGCCTATTTGTTTGCATGCCATAGGCCTACCAATTGAATGCAATTGTCACTAGCGACGTTGGCATGCCAATTGACCTACCATTTTCGGCCACCGAACCAACTTTTGTTTCATGCCTTTCCTTATTGCTAAACCCTTTATTATTAATTGTATATTACATATGGCATTGCCATTGAGTATATTGAATACTGTACTGATTGATACCGAACTAAATATTATTTGGATTGACTGATATCTAGATGCCATTGTTACTTATGGTATCCCTCATTATTGACCCTGATATGGTTTTGGCAGAGCTACCGATTTGACAGGGTAGTGGGGAAATACTGTCCACCTTGTGTACACTGTATTACTGATACCCTAGCTAGGAGGGGTTATGGTCCTAGCCATAGGGCCTGATCAACCTAATGCTCATAGATACTGGAGACCTATATGGTCCATATTGACTGATTGGAGATTGTATGATTTCTTTTCATACAGTCCATCCCTTTATCTGTCTTTCCATATGTAACCTAGCCTATATGATATTCTTTGGCGTTTTTGTACCCTGACATTTTTTCTGTATACTGTTAACTCATTGACTGATACCTTTATTTTACTGATGCCTATTATTTATTGTGATGCATGTAAATTCACTGAGTATCATTTACACTCACCTATTTCATTGTTTACCCATTTCAGGAGAGGAGTAGGTTGCAGAATCCAGTCTTTGGTCTTTCGTGGATTTCTGCTACAAACCATTATGTATATTTATGATATTCTGTATATTTATTTTAGTGTTCATGATCTAGCTGCTCCATGGGTATGTATGGGTTAGCTAGGAGATGAACATTGTACATATGATGTTGATGATATTATTTTGAGTTTTATGATGGTATTATGATATGATATGTGAATGTTATAGCCAACTATAGAATGATTACAGAATGCATGAAAGGTTAATAGAATGACTGGTAATTAATTAATATGAATAATATATGGAGGGTTATAGATGATGCATGTGATACTAGGTTCTACGGGTGTCGATCGCCATTGGCATTTCCCGTGCCCTAGGATCGTCGCGGTCCGGGAAACTAGGTCATGACAATTTTGCACCCTAACCTAACCTATTGGCTTGCCATTGTATGTCCATCATGCGTTTGATGAAATGCCTAGTTCATATTGCATTTGGCCTATTGCTTTGTATTCCATAGGCCTACCATTTGAATGCAATTGTCGCCAGCGACGTTGTCATGCCAATTGGCCTACAGATTTTCCTTGCCAAACCAACCTTTGTTCCATACCTTTGTTGTTTACCATAACATTTATCTTTGCTTGTATATTGTATCTTGCAATGCCTTTGATTCAAATACTATTTGATTCGAAAGATATAGAGTTTATTGACAGTGATGATGCCATTATTGCATAATGGTGTCTATTGATGTGATATTCATTTGTATTGACCTAAATCTGGTTTGACAGAGCTGTCGCTTCGACAGGGTAGTGGGTACATACTGTCGTCAATGTGCACATTAGTATTGATGCCCTAGCTGGGAAGGGTTATTGGTCCCGGCCATAGGACCTGATCAGTCTTATGCCTTCTTGATATATGATCAACTGTGTGATTACACATAGTCTACGTGTTTTAGGGACCTATATATGTCTTACCATATGATTCCATGACTCGATATGACCATTGATATTCCTATCAATTCTTAATACTGATTATGTAAACCAACATGATTGACATTGTCCCATTGTTCCTTTATTATATATATATATATATATATCATTGTTCTATCTTTTTTGCTTTATGATGCATATAGATTCACTGAGTATTTTATATACTCACCTTTTCATTGCTTAACCATTTCAGGAGAGGAGTAGGCTGCAGAATTCCGTAGTCTGTCATCCGAGGATTTCTGCTATAGTCATTGATGTATATTTTCTGTATTTCTGTATTTTGATGTTCATACTCTAGCTGCTCCATAGGGTATGTATGGGTTAGCTAGGAAATGAACATGTATATATAATACTTGATGATATATGAGTTATATGATGATTATATGATATGATATATGGATTATTATAGCCATTTGTAGTAAATTACACAATGAATTATAGAATAACAGAATGGATGGTAACTAACGAAAATGGAAAATATATTGTGGTTTATAGATTGTGCATGTGATACTGGGTTCTATGGGTGCTGGTCACCATTGGCATCTCTTATGCCCTAGGACTGTCACGATCCGGAAATGGGTTGTGACATTAGCTTACTAAACCTCCTAGCATACTCTGATATGCTCATTTCCATAGTTTGAACCAGTCTTTCAAACTCTACAGCTATAGCCTTCCTCACACTTTCTGGGAGAAACTCATCCATAACCATAGTCTTAAAATGTTCCCAAGTAATATCCATATTATCTCAGAGTAATCCAGTCACACTTTTCTTATACCAATCTCGGGCATCATTCCATATCAAATGGCCCACAAACTCCACTGCCCTTCTATCTGGTATCCTTAAAAGTTGAACCTTATCCTCTATTATCTCGAGGAAATCAGTGGGATCAACATCTCCCTTATACTCCAGAGTCTTGAGTTTCATAAACTTCTCGAAACACACCTCCTCAACCCGTGGCACAAAAGGTGGTGGTGGAGGAACCACCGATGGAACAGGAACTACTAGTGCTAGAGGAACCGACTGTTGCAATTATTGTGATAAGCGCCTCGAATCTCTCATAGTTCTATTACATCTGATCAAATCTCTGTACCACTGCAGCATCCATTTGAGGTGCGGGTGGAGGAACCACTCCCTCTCCAACATTGCCCACAGAACCCTCCTCTAAAGGATCTACCCTTCTAGGGCAGCCTTGTCCACACCCAAGACCTCTACCTCTCCTCGAAGGCATCTTGATACTGATAAAGGAAAACAAACAACTTAGATTCATAACACAATGAAAAACATAGATCTATACCAAAGGAATATAAAACAATGACAAGACATGAATCCTATGCTCTGTAGTTTACTTATTCAATCATACTTAAGCCAGTGAACTTGCACATCTATTTATCTATCTCTAAATTAAACCTATAGCTCTGATACCACATTTGTCACAGCCCAAAATCAAAAGTGTAATGGTCCTAGGTCAAGGGTAGGCTTAAGGCCACCACAAACTTGTAGAAACCAAACCTGGATCAACAATCATCAATAATATTTTATAACCATGCAATATACTTCAATAGATAGATAATCCATCAATATAATATCACTTGTTCCTTATCGATCAAAAGACAAAATACCATCATCAATAAAGAACAAGGATTAGCAATAAGCTCAATCATATCTTAATTTTAATATGATTCAATCTACAGAGCCACTACGATTAGTATTCCAAAATAATACAAAACATCATATAACTGTCAAATCAATACATTAGCTTCTTGGAGGGAGGAAAACAATCAAGAAGCTCTGTCTATCTTGTTAATGGATTCTCTAGCACCTGAAATCCACAATAGAAAAAAGAAGAATGAGTCTAAAACTCAATAAGTTATGGAGATACGATAATACTTAGGGTTTTACATTGATTGATTAAAGAATAGATCGAATTCAATATATATATATATAATAGTGATAATGGTTTATAAACAATAAGAATACATTTAGTGACATATATTTACGTGCAATGTGAAGATAGAACAACCATTATATACATACCACCGATCCATTGAGATACTATGATCTCAAACCATACGTATGCTTGATTAGAACATACGTCCCAAGGCCGATAGACCTGCCCTAGTGAAGCTACTGATACAATTTGACCTTATCAGCTAGATAACATGTGCACATAGTCCAATGATTTCTCCCTTATTGGAAGGGCATTCTAAATCGTCAATAGCCATACAATCGATACAAGGAATAATGGGCAGGTCTAGAGACCTCACATTATCAATATCATTAACAATATTCAATAGGTTTTCAATAATTGTATATGACCCAAATGGTCTTTCAAAGATAATACATTTCAATGATGGCCTAAGACTCAATGATATTATAATATCAAAAGTAATAATATTCAATATAAAATTTGGTCCAGAAAGAATGACTAAACTTTATTCAAGAACAATATTAACAAGTGTGGATTTCATAACAAAGAACAAATTATCCTATAACTTACCTCAAATCCAAAGCAAATAGCTCAACTATTACCACTTTCAATCATCCTTAGGTCATTGGGTTCACAAGTCTAGAACAACAAATTCCTAAAAATGGGTCAATTAGGGTTTCCTTCCCCAAAGCCATTATATAAAGAATTCTAGGATTCTATATTCATTAGTACTCAATAGAATGATTTCTAATACCTATTAAATGAAGAGTTGTAGAAATTATGAAAAAGAGTTACTATTCACCATACTATTCATATAAAATCATTATATCTCGCAACTACCATATCAACCATAATCAATAGCAACAAATGCTCATAAAAGGCTACTTACAACCTATAAATAACTAATCTAACAATGCCATAATCTATAAAAAACTATAAAAGCAAATATTTAGGATTTACCTTCAAAACTCTAAAAAGAGATTTCCAGAGAAGAGAAGTTCTTGAAGTGATTGGATGTCTTAAAATGTGTTTCCCATGAAGAATCCTTGAAGAAATTGGTTATTTGGGTAATCAAAGGGCATTAGGAAAGGTTAGTTGAGCAATAGGGAAGAAACAAAAAGAAGAAGAAATGAAATTTTTGGATTTTCGGTTTTCCAAAAAATTTGAAAAATCACTTCTATATATAGATCCCGAAGTTTCATGCTTGTGAAAAATGAATTCACGATCGTGAAGGATAAGTTCATGCCCATGAGGGATAAATTCATGCCCTGAACAAACAAAACTTAATTTCTCATATTTAGATAGAGAGCAAATTCACAGCCATGATAACAGTTCATGTCTGTGAAACATCAAGGCAAATTCACGACTGTGATAAGAGTTTACGCTCGTGAAACATCAAGGTTCATCCTCATCAAGACAATCAGTTCTCAAATTCATTTTAATACTCACTAAAACAACTCTAAATTCAACTAACACACTCTAACACTTGATATCAGAAAGTACCTACAGTGCAGTTTTACCCCTAAATAAGCCTACCGAAATGACTTAAATCGACCCAAACTTTGACTGGCTATAAAATGAAACTTAAAAAGCCAATTGAACCCCCACTTTTCCCAATCATCTATTTTTTATTTAAACTTTAAAATGGTACCTTATAGTTCATTTGAATCCATAGATAGCATAGTTAACCAAAAGCTACTCAAAAATCCTAAAACGGACCCGTAACGGGCGAGTGCCAATTGCGGCAGCGTAATTAGGCCCCGCTGGCCATTTTTATCACTTAACCTAAATTTGTTCTATTATTCATTATGGATATATATTGGATTGTTCCACCCCTATATGAGTTTAATTTATGCTATTTTTATTGTTCTATTGAGACACACGTATATGGTATTATAACAGGGCTACCTTGATGGTGTGGCGGGTAATTCCATCGACCGTGTGCACACTAGTATTCATTGGACCTTTGCTAGTGAGGGGTGTTATATTCTCTAGCCATAAGGATTGATCTCCCTTATGTACATTGGATTATGTAAGATTGTGCTATTACAGTGCGATTGCACTTTTCATTGGACCCAATCCTGTTATATCATATGAGAGTTGACTCATACACTGATATAGAAACTTGTTTCACCCCATATTTGCCATCTTATATTATTTCTACATGTTATTTATGAGTGATCATAGTATTATGAACATTTACTACATTTTTATATGTCTAGATTCACTGAGTATTTTTATACTCACCCCGTAGTTGCCATTGTTTTTAGGGCCGCAGTGAGACTAAAATTCCATTGGCACTATCTATCCTCGCCTTGGAATTTTGCTACGTGTATCCTGTAATATTCAAGTCTTAATCAGTATATGTAAATATTTATACATTATTAGAGATTCCATGGTATTGTAACTTAAATAGAGACATATTTGTGTGTGGTTGTATTTCTTTTAGTTTTACATATAAACTATGCTATGGATGTGTATGGTTTGATATATATATATGATGGGTTGATATTGGATGTTGAGTTGGATGTTGATAATAAAATTATATTAGGAGTGTTTTCTGCATTTTTTATAGTAGGATATAGTCTCATATTAGAGATGCTGTGGAAATTTCAGTACAAATATTATGCTATATTTGAGTTGAACATTTGAATTGCTTGCCATATCACACAGATAGTTGGGTTCTTCGTGGTACTAGTAGCTTAGGCAATAACTGTACCCTAGGATCATCGTGGCTCCCAAGTTTGGTTGTGACAAAGGTGGTTTCAGAGCTAAAGGTTTATTATAACCTATAATGTTTGCATATTAGTAGTAATAGAAGTACCATGGAATATAGAATTCTCTTATATCGTCAAAATAATAGTCTTCTTCATTGTTTTAAATTCTACGTACCTATGATATAAACTTTCTTTTACATGCTGGATTGTTTTGCTTTGATTTGTAACAGTGTGCTAAGATGTCAAAAAGTGCTAATAGACACACTAGACCTATTGAGGAGGATGAGTTCCCTGGATCTAGTGAGGAGGCAGAGGTTACTTATAATACATCTGTTCCTATATGGAGGACTCATTCTGAACCACCCCGGTCACAAAGACATACTGAGTCTAATCAGATGGGTGATTCACCTTGGAGACAGGAAATGCAGGAGATGAGAAAGGATATTTTACAAACTATTCGGACTCACTTGGCAGCACAGCCTGCAGTAGTACAACAACCACCTCCATCTCCAGTACAACTAGTGGTACAGCCTGAGATGCCACCAGCACCCCAGAGGGAACCAACATTATTACAGGGAGTCAGGGCATATAGAGTTATCCCAGATGGTGGTATAACTATTGGGGAGTTCATGAGACTGCAACTACCTACCTTTGCAGGGGAGTATGGTACTGACCCCAGTGATATTATAGACAGGGTTGATAGGGTGGTTCTAAAGCTACCTTATTCTGATGCTAGGATTATAGAGTTGGTGGGATTATTACTGGAGGTAGATGCTGCTACTTGGTTTATAGAGCATATTGATGATAATATTCACAATGATGTTCTGATGACTTGGCGAGAGTTTAAACAGAGAATGATGGATGAGTTTTTGACAGTGGGCTTACGAGAAAGCAACATTATGAAATTTGAACAGCTGCGACAGGGGAACCTATCTGTTTTAGAATATGCCAAAGAGTTTAGAAAGTTGAGTAAGTATGCTAGGAAGATTGCTCCTACAGAAGAAGATTTGATTAGGCAGTTCAGGAGAGCGTTAAATGCATCTCTGCATAACATTTTATTAGCTATGGAGTTTACTTTCGTCAGTCGTGCCATTGATAAAACAGCCCATATGGAGGCTAAATATAAGGAGGAAAGATCTTATCAGAAGCAGAGGAAGAAAGGAAGAGGAGGAGAGTATCATAGACCTGGAGAGGGGACATCCCATACTTTTGCACCTAGACCTTCTCTAAGGCCAGTGCAGTCTTTACCACCCCCCAGTCAGAGATAGGATTTTGGTAGAGGTACTAGTATGAGGCCTCTTATTCCTAGTTACTTTCGAGGACCTAGTAAACCATTTCAAATGATGACAACAGTGCCCACATGTGCTTTTTGTCGGAGGAGACATTTAGGGGACTGTGGTATCAGGTCAGGGGCATGCCTCAGATGTGGACAATATGAGCATTTTTACAAAGATTGCCCTTTGCCCAGAGCTTCACAGCCTTCTGGGACAGGATCATCCCAACCATTAGTACAGATGGGTAGAGGGAGTGCAGGCAAAGGTAAACCAGCAGGGCAGAGTCCATCAGCAGGACAGTCAGCCACTGGTAGGGGCTAGAGGCGTGTTTTTGCAGTTACCTAGTAGCAGGCCCAAGGATCTCATGAGACAATCGTAGGTATGATTTTTGTGCATAATATAGTGGCTTATGTGTTGTTTGATTTAGGTGCAACTCATTCTTTTGCGTCACCTATTTTTGCCATGAAATTAGAGTTGGGTAGAAAACCTTTATATGTTCCCTTAGAAATAGCCACACCGATGGGAGATAAAATCATTGTAGAGTACAAGTATGATATTTGTGATAGATCATTGCCTGTGAAATTTATCGAGTTACCTATATTGGAGTTTGATGTTATCCTTGGTATGGATTGGTTGATTGTTCATAAATCTTCCATTGATTGTGCCATGAAAAGGATAAAGTTTCGACCCGATGGGCAGGAAAAGTTCATTTTTCAGTGGGAGGCTAATAGACATATATCAGGGTTAGTATCTACAGTACAAGCAGAGAGGTTGATGAAAAAGGGTTGTATTGCTTATTTAGCATCAGTGGTTGATATTACAGGGGTATCTAAAGAAGTAAAGAAGATTCCAGTTGTGAAAAAGTTTTCAGATGGATTTCCAGATGATCATTTAGGATTGCCATCAGAGAGGGAGATTGAGTTCGAGATTGAGGTATATCCTAGTACTGATCTTATATCCATTCCACCGTATCAGATGGTACCACCAGAGTTGAAGGAGTTATAAAAGCAATTACAAGAATTGTTCGACAAAAGCTTTATTCGGCCCAGTAGTTCACTTTGGGGAGCACCAGTGTTGTTTGTGAAGAAGAAGGACGGGTCACTGCGGATGTGTATTGATTACTGGCAATTGAATAAGGTGACAGTGAAAAATAAGTATCCTTTGCCCAGGATTGATGACTTGTTTGATTAGTTACAAGGGGCTTGTTTCTTCTCCAAAATAGATCTGAGGTCAGGGTACCATCAGTTGCAGATCAAAGGTGAGCACATTTCGAAGACAGCTTTCAGAACTCGGTATGGGCATTATGAGTTTTTAATGCTACCATTTGGGTTGAAAAATGCTCCAGCAGCATTCATGGACATGATGAATCGGGTGTTCAGGCCATTTCTGGATAAATTTATAATTGTCTTCATTAATGATATCTTGGTGTACTCTAGAAGTAGAGAGGAACATGAAGAGCATCTCAGAATCACATTGCAGATATTGCTGGATAATCAGTTGTATGCAAATTTCTCATAATGTGATTTATGGTTGACGAAGGTAGTATTTCTGGGACATGTTGTTAGCATTGAAGGTATAAAGGTAGATCCACAGAAAATTGAAGCAGTTGCTTATTGGCCATGTCCCACTATAGTCACTGAGATACAAAGTTTCCTTGGTATGGCAGGGTATTACCGCAGGTGTGTTAAAGACATTTCTAGGATAGCTACACCAATGACAAAGTTTACTCAGAAATAGGTGAAGTTTCAGTGGAGTGAGGAGTGCGAAAAGAGTTTCTAGACTCTTAAGACCTATTTAACCACTGCACCAGTGTTAACTCTTCCTTCTGAGGCAAACAGTTTTGTTGTATATTGTGATGCTTCAAGGGTTGGTTTGGGTAGTGTTTTGATGCAAGATAGGAAGGTAATTGCTTATGCTTCCCGCCGGTTGAAGAAACATAAGGTGAATTACCCCACACATGATTTAGAAATGGCAGCAATAGTCTTTACTCTAAAGATAAGGAGACATTATTTGTATGGGGTGAAATGTGAAGTTTATATTGATCATAAGAGTCTACAATTTATCCTGCAGAAAAAAGAATTGAATTTGAGGCAAAGGAGATGGGTCAAGTTGATGAAGGATTATAACTGCCAGATTTTGTATCATCCTGGAAAAGCAAATGTGGTGGCGGATGCTCTTAGTAGGAAGTCAACGGGAAGTTTATCACATGTGACTGTTTCAGAAAGACCATTAGTACGAGAATTGCGAGAGTTAATGGCTAAGGGTTTAACTTTGGATTTGGAATCACAAGGTGTAACACCTCAGCCTAGCTTAAACCTATCCTTTATAGGGTTCTTCGGGAAGAGATTTTTGATTTTTTTAAATTGTGTTGTTAATATGTATTTTTGCATGAAATTGACAATTATGCAAGTTATTTGAATTAGTTTTAGGCATAGGAATAGTCCAGAGGCTGCTAGGACTTAATTGGGAAATTTTGAGTTTTTGGTGAACTGGGGGCAAAATGGTCATTTTTCGCCCATCGAAATTTTATGGATTTAATATCATATTTAAAGTGAGAAAATAATTTAAAGAATTGAAAATGGCCTTATTTTATTTATTTGAGCAGTAGTTTAAGAAATAATCCCGGTTGAAAAATTATTATCGGCACGTTGCGCAATTTCGGTGTTTCTGTTGCACTAAGGGTATTATGGTCATTTCCTTTATAATATGGAGTTATTAAGTGTATGCAACCTTATGGTATTAGTTTAGGCTTGATTAAATTCGACCGTTGGATCAAATGACTTTAAATTTGATGGTTAGATGAGTAGGTTGCAAAGTTGCTAACCTAAGCTCAAAGTATGGGATTATTGCCATTGGTTTATGATTTGGTGTGTTAGATGTATATGTAACCTATCTAAGTTGACTTTGGATGAACCAATAGGATTAAAGTAAGAAGAATTGATGGTTGGATGGCTAGGTTTCACAAAGATTTTCATAGAACATAAACCATTGGATCACATCTTTTATGGTTGGTTAAATTTCTTCCACCAACACCATTTGTCTTCTTCCTTAAACAAAAATTTCAGCCAAACTCCATTAAAACACAAAGCAAGGTTCGGCCACTTTGCTTCATTTCATTCCTTGAATTTTTCTTCCTTTCTTTCATACAAATAGATAATATTCATCATCCTAAACACCATTCCAACCTTTAAATCCAAAAATAAAAACACAAATAAGCCACCATTTAATCCATAGAAGTTTTAAAGCAAAGTTTGGTAAGTTGATGGTTTTTGATTTCATTTGTTATAGAATTGTTTATTTAGTTGTTCTTATTGTTAATTATGGTTTACAAGTTGTTTTGCTTGATTAGAATGCATATTGGAAGTTTAAACCCTAATAGGCATACCTTTGGTTTTAAGTATGCTTTTGGTGATTCTATTGCTTTTAATGGTATTTATGTATTATGTATGATATGAATTTGAAGTTAAATGGAAGAAATAAACTCTTTTGG
>CANXYC013008689.1:0-13010 GCA_948193065.1 Aleurites moluccanus | reverse complement strand
GGCTAGTTTATGATTTTTTTTGTAATTAACCCTAATAATAAGTATAAAAATAATATAACTTTATAATATATAATATCTAATTTATTAATAATATCTCTTAAAAATAAAAAAATTATTTAATAATCTATAAATAAATAATAATTTTTTAACTAAATATATATATATATATATATATATATATATATATATATATATATATATATATATATATATATATATATAATAATAGCGTAATAATAATAATAAAATCTTAATTTAAATATTAACTAATAAAATCACTAAATAATTTAAAATATTAAAGTAATTAATTTAATAATTAATAAATAACTAATAATTTACAATAAATTAATTCATTTAACTAATTAAATAAAGAATTAAATAATTAAATAATTTACAATTCATAATACAATAAAATAATATTAAAATTCATAATTCAAATTCAAATTATAAAAAAAAATCTAATTTTCTTTACTTTATATAATAATAAAATATTATACAATCGAAAATATTTTTATATTTATTAAATATTAATAAAATATTATTACTCTTTGGTAAAATAATATTTTAAAATTAATATAAAAAATTGGTTGTTATAGTTATTTCTTAATATAAAAAATAAATTTAATTATAAAAATTACTAACTAAATAACTATTTAAATATATAATAAATAAAACATGAAAATTTTAAGATATTATTAGTAATTTATTATTTTGATAATTTTACTTATATTTATAAATTAATAGACAATCAAATAATATTACAAAAGTTGCATATATTTAATAATTATAATTATATATTTGATTATTTTTATTTTTATTTTTTTAATTTTTTGAAATTACATATATAAAATTTTAAAATAAAATAAATATTTTTTAAAAATAATTTTTAGGTAACTCGACCCGATTTGACCCATAACACTCAAATTAACTTAAATTTAATTCGAAATCTTTTTTTAAATCAACTCGATATATTACTCGATCCGTCTACAATCCAAAATGATTCGCTTATAACCCGCCTCAAAAAATAACATCCGAACTAACTTGAACCTAAATTAATTCAAATCCAAAATAATCTAACTCGAATCTACCCAATTCTATCTTTACTTATTATTATTCGTATGAACCTATTTTATGAAATTCTCAATCATATACGGTTGTCATTATTATTGATTTCTAGTATTGGCTTAAGTCAAAATTTATATTTATTTCATAAAAATTATGTCAAAGGATTAGCCAAAAATCCATTTTATCACACATAATTAATGAATCTTTTAGCTATTGTTTCTTTACATCATGTCTCAAATAAATGGGTGTATTTTGCCTTTAAGATTTTATATTTGTAATGATTTTATAATCTTCTAACCTAGATGTATATACAAAGAATAAGGTGTAGGCTTCAAATCCAACAAAGTATTTGCTAAATAATTTATCAATTACTCAACCTCAATATCAAATGTAAAAGATAAAAGGCATACTAATTTACATATTTGATCAAAATTGGTATTATCAACGCACATTGATTTAAATTTGTATACACATTTACCTACTCCAATATGGGCGAAACTCATCGATTGACAAATCTTAATTAAATTCTCATACCATTGTTATAGAAATATAATGATATAATCAATTTATAAAATTTATTTCATAATTTTGAAAGCTACAACTTTCAAGTTGTATCATACAAGTTCTTTTTTCTGTCTTTTTCTAAACCACAATTCAGAAAAAAACAATTCTTTTTAAGTAAAATAAAATATTCGTATTTAAAAAAACATATATGAATGAAATTAAGACAATATAGATAAAATTCTAATTATATGCGATAATGAAACCAAACAAATAAATATTAATAATTATCAACCGAATAATCATAAAGTTTACTGTAATACCCATAGTTCTTAAACCTTTGTTTCCTATTATATGAATCCTAGTTAAAGATTTTTTTATATGCATAATTATGTCTTCATGTACAAGTGTTAAACATGCATTTAAATGAGTAAAAAGTTCATTTCACTTTTATTATATTATTTTGATCAGTAAACGAGGCTTTGAGTTTAGAATGACTAGGTAAGCATGACTTATGTTCGGAAGCTTTTCAGATGCTAATAAGCATAATCTATTTGATAACATCAGTTAAATTCCGAGAATTATCCATCTGATAGTCCTTTTTTTTTTTTTATGGAACACTCATAACTAAATGGTAACGAGAGTTATCCATCTGGTAATCCCTTGTAAATTTTATCTTTGTCTAAATTTACAAAATTATAATAGGATTCTAAGAAATTTATAATAAAAGCAAATTATAAAATAATTCAAACTTAATCTATGAATCATACTTTTAATAAGCGATTGTCATATATGACAACCATCCCAAATGACCTTTAAGGCACAACACCATCATGGGCTTGGACTATATACTGTTTGTTTTCCTTTGAATCCTATCTTGTTAATGGGCCAAAACCAAAAATCTTAAGGCAGTACTGGACCAGACTTTGCCATATGTAGGAGCAATAAGATTGGGAGTACCCTTTTCGCTGTGTTTGTTTGTATTAATCCTTAACATATAGTACAGGCTGACGCATCATGCTAACTTTTATTCTGCAGCCACTTGAAAGACTTCGATCCCATAAAATAGGCCCCAAAAATTCAAGTTTGCCCACCAAAAGACTAAGGGTGGAGGACCCCACAATTGGACCTGAAGATCAACCGTTACCCAAGTGGTGGATAATGGATGAAGAGTCTTCAAGATACATAGTAGATGATAAGAAAGGAGGCCTAATTGCTACCAAGAGGGTTAATTTTGATCCAGTTGTGATTGTGTACCCACATCCTCAAGATGGGGCTTCATCAACCCCACTATAAGTATTTGGAGGACATAAGCCCGACCAATATTGAGTTTGAGTGACGAACTCAAGCTTGGTTGGCCCCTAATATGGAGGGAAAGATTGTCGTATCAATTTTTACTGGGAATAGAAGGAAAGAGAACAACAAACTCGTGAGATAGTTCACAAACACCTAGAGCAAATCATCTACCGTTTTGCCCGTATCAATCAGTTGTGAAAAGTTTCTTAGGATGTTTTGTAACGTTCCTTGGAAATTATTCCAAGTCCTAATAGGCATATTTAACTCGAACTGTGCCACTTCTTGTAGTTTAGCCCTGAACCTTTTTTTAGCTAAATATAGTTGATGGCTTCTTCATGTTTGGAATTTGTAAGCTTCCGAAGAATTTCTTTAGATAAGAAACATAGATTGCGACAAAAAAAAAAAGGTTTGTTTTTTTTTTTTTTTTTTTTTTTTTTTTTTTTTTTTTTTTTTTTTTTGGTTATTGGATTTTAATTTTAAAAAATTATTAAATAAAAATAAAAAAAAAATTGTTTTTTTATAAAATTATTTTTTTTTAAAACAAAAATTTTTTTCCAAAAAAAAAAAAAGTTTTTTTTTTTTTTTTTTTTTTTTTTTTTTTTTTTTTTTTTTTTTTTTTGTCGGTTAGAGAATTTACAGTTAAAAAATAGATTCAAAATAAATATAAAAAATATGGTTATTGAATCAATTGATTTTATTATAAAATGCATAATATTTTTTAAACAATGATATATAACTATTGTCCTTGTTGGAGGCCAAATTAATTAAATAAATAATAATAATAAAAAACTATTGCTGCTATATTAACTATTGTCCCTTGGGGTAGGATGATGTGAAACAAAATGAGGCAACAATTACTTAGGAATAATTATTAATATACTAAATAAATAAATATTATATTTAATAGAAAAATATCATAAATATATAATAAAAAAATAATTAAGAATTTTTATTTTCATTTTACAATATTTATTGTTTTATTTATGTTTGAAAGATCTTTTAAATATAAATTTTATTACTCTGATTATATGGGATCAGACAACTTGTTCAATAATATATGATAAATAGAGAAAAAAGTAAAGAAAATTTGAACAATGATATAAAAAATAAAAAAAATAAAAAAAAATAGTAGGAAAAATCATTTTTGGCTTGTTGAGTTGATACATTAAGCATCTTATCTGATAAAAGAGAAACATATTTAGACAAACAAATCATACTGTGAATCTTATTTTGGTTGTTATCACTATCCATTGAATTGAAGCAAATACAGCCTAAATTCAGAGGTGACATTAACTCAATTCAACAGGAAGCTTTCCTATATGATGTGAAAGCACTTAAAGGGTTACATGGATGTCATTACAAGACATAAAGTGTATCTAAAATGTCTAATAATTTTCTTGTGCATATGATATGAAGATGGCACTTAGGGTGGAGGCCAATTTGTTTCCTGCAATTCAACGTGCATGTTTCACACCTGGGGAAGGTGGAAATCGGCCCCGTATCCTAATACTATCAACTTTTAAATGTATTTACAGCAGGATATAATAGGATGTGACTTTTACGCGTGTTGCTTATAAATATGAATTATTTTGGAGTTATTTAGTAGTTTCTCAAGAATATAAATTTTTTTTCAAATATTATGTTTTTTTTTTTTTCCTTTTTTCTTTAATATTTGAAACTAATCATTCTAAAAGCGTAGTGGCGTAGTAGCTTTTATTTAGGTTTACAAATATGATTGAAATATCATTAAATTAAAAATTGATTGATAGATGATGATGAATAAATATGAAGGCTTAAAATTGAATCTCCTGCTTCTTGGACGAATGAGTTTTATGGGCTTGCACTAAGCTAACGTTGGCAACACCTCGAGTAACCTCTAAAACTCTAATCTCTTACAAAGATCCTGACATAAGAAATACTACTTGTCCCATCAATTCAAACTTTTCCTCTCATCTCCGCCATTAGGATGCTACCACATATTCGTTTATTCCCATTCACCGGCCTAGTTAAGCCATTACAAAAGAAAGATTACTCACTCATATAAGTAAACTCTCTCATTGAAAAATACATAAACTCTCTTTCATTGAAAAACATACTCTTTCATGGTTGATCATCTTATTTCTTAAGAATCCAAAGGGATAAAACCACTAACTTAGGCATCAGAGAGGCATTACAAAGTCCAGGCTTGACACTTTGATGCTTGCTGTTCATCTTGCATGTCCTAAGCCCAAGCACACACAAAATAGAGCCATCATCCTTCTTTCAATATCTCTGGATCATCACATAGTGTATTTTGTTGAAAACCACACAAAAAATTATGTCTCTCCCTCTCTTTTCTCCACAAAAAATACTAGATATGGCTACAAAAATTCACTCACAACTTCTATATGATCCATATGTCTTTCAAGTTGATAGAAGCTAAAAAACAATATCAACATCAAGCTCATTTTCTACCAGAAATTGACATCGGTTCACAAAAAATGACATTGAAATTACCATCACTGTTGAAAGGGTGGCCAACCACTATCAAACATTCCATCATTGGTGGTGGCATGCTCCTCCATGTATGATAATCTAATAAATATTTTGTATACCAATACTTAGAAATCTTATCCTTATTTAAAGCCACATCATTGCCACATGGCCTAATGGAACAATGACACTTCATTGATAAGGCGAGGTCCCACCATTTGAGCTCCTCATAAATTGTCACGTCCCAAATTTGGAATATGACGGTCCTAGGATGCAGGAACTGCCAGAGGCGATCGACACCCGTAGAACCCATATCTAATCCAATTATTCTCTTATTATTATCTAATTAATCATTTCTTATGCGTTCTGTATTCCGTCATTTTGTAGTCTGTTACTCTGTGATATATGATTCTGTTGTCTGTAATCCTAAACCATACATGCCATAAATATAATAAATCTCCATATAATATCATATATCCATATATACAGTCTATCTATAACTAGTTACAGAACCATGGAGCTATTAAAAATAATTTACAAAACACAGAGTTTAAATAATTACACTGATCAAAATATACAGTAGGATTCCACGGAGAAAGAGTTTTTGGAATCCAACTTCTACTCCTGCCCTGAAAAATGGTAAATAACTAAAGAATGAGTATATAAATACTCAGTGAATCTAATATACATCATATTATAGGTAAAGGATGGTTAAACAATATAAATAACAGCTAAATAAACAATAGATAACAGGGTTGCACACCACATTACAGAAGGAAGGAAATTTAACAGAAACAGGGGTTTATAATCAATAAACAGGTTATCAATACTCATATCATATGGATAAGACATATATTGGGCCATGTCACATATAATCTCATATATATCTCATGTAATATACATAAGGTGGTCCAAGCCTTATGGCTAGGATAATTAACCCTTCCCAGCTAGGGTTCATGATAAATAATGTATACATTGTCGATGGTATTTACCCAATACCCTGTCGATAAGATAGCTCTATCAAATCAACATATAATTCAATAATAGGATGGAACAAATCAATGGATATCAATGGAAGTTAAATAACTTATCAATATTCAAATAAGTTACAAATCAATCAATCGGTACTGTCATTCAATAACTTATAAATAATGGAAGAAACATATAGGATACCAAAGGATATAACAATCAACTATGGGTTAAATATCAAAGTTGGCATTCAAGGTCTTTTGGGTTGGCATAATTGGCTAGCTAATGTCGCTGGCAACAATGGCATTCAAATGATAGGCCTATGGATTTTCATTTAGGCAATTTGTCAAACATTTGGTGTGCAACATACATTAAATATTTTGGCATGGTTTTGGTGCAACATCAATATTGCCCCAATATCAAACAATCAACTCACAATATAGGCAACATAATAGGCAATTGATAGCTAACAAATAACAATGCACAAATGGTATTGGCTTGTGAAACAAAAGGAAAAACAAAGCAAAATTTCAAGGATGAATAGTGCCACATGGTTCGACCAACATTGAGCTTTCAAGGGAGGTTTTCAAACTTCATTTCAATGCATTATACATGTTATATGATGCATATTAAACTCACCTAACACTTCAAATAGCCAAGAAAAAATTATTTTTCACTATTTCCTTCAAAGAAGGCAAAATGCACAATCTTCCTCTTCTTTGTATTCTACACCAAAACCAACATTAGTTTAGCTTCCAATAGCATCAAATTAATATAATTTAACCTAATTAAATATTGAGAATGCTTAACCTAGGGTTTGGTAATAAACAACTTCAATTAGCATTTGGAAAATTGTGGTTTTTTTTTTTATCTAAATGCATCAATTGATACAATTAACCATCAAACCCAACTAATTCAACACTTAGAACACTTAATTAACTCAAAAAATTAAAGAAAACACTTAGTTACCTTAGGATGAAAAGTATGCCAAAATCCTCTTTCAAAGAATACTCGATTTCCTTTATGAATGCAAGAGAGAAATGGATGGATATAGGTAAAATAAGGTTGATTTTAGGTTTTTCCTTAAGTTTTTCTTAGGAAACTTGGCTTGAAAATGGTGGGAAAGAAAGATGATAGGTTCGTCCACAATGGGAGAAAGGAAGAAGAAGAGCAAATGGATGGAAAAATTGACTAAGTGTCCTTTATATAGGTGGGATTTATGGCAAATTATATTTTCCTCCCTAAAACTTCCATTAATTATACTTTGACCCCAAAACTTTCTGTAATTTATTCTATCAATTCTGTTTAGATTTAGATTCTAAAGTAGGGAGTGAAATAACTTATTTTTATCTGTAGTTTATCATTATATAACTTTCAGAATCAGTCTGGGTAGTGGATTTCCCAAAATGCTCCTAAAGTTTTACTTATTTACGGTTTTGCCACTCTATTAATTTTCCATCATTTTTAATATTTTTTCATACTTTCTTCATATAATTAACTATTATTATTCTTAATCTTCCATTATCCAAGTAATTGAGAAAAAATAGCTTTAATTGATTAATGTATTAATTCCTCAAATTTCTTAAGTACTATTGTTGCTTTCAGTTCGATATCTAATGAACCCAATAAATAATTGTAGCACAATTCTAGGGTATTACATAAATCATGCATCTTTTATTTGATTTTTAAATATGCTCAAATCAGTTTATAATTTGTAGGCAACTCTCTGCAATAGGAAAAAAAATACCTTGTTATAGCAAGACACAAAAATACCTAGGGAACTCTAGGTGAAATATTGCGAGATGCAAAGACCTTGTCAAGGCAATACATCAGAAGACTTAATGAACTCTAGACAAAAGATAATGAGACATAAAAACACCTAGTGAATTTTAGGAGAAAAATTGAGAGGCATAAAGACCTTGCCATAATGAGGCACCAAAAGACCTAGTGAACTTTAGGCGAAAGATCATAAGGCACAAAGATCTTGTCATAGCAAAGCACCAATGGCCTAACTCTTCAGCTCACATCTCTATTAAGGCATCCAACTGCCTTCAGATTGAGCTCCTTAATTCACCTCTCTATTTAGGTATCCAATTACCTCCATATTGAGCTCTTAACCTTGCCTTCTCTTACAAGCCTTTGACTATCTCCACATCGAGACCCGTAGCTCACCCTTATATCAATCCTTAATTTAGCTCATCCTTATACAGTCTGGATAAATCTCATCATACTAAAATTGTTTGTCTCATCCCTTACTTCTCCATCCTCGTGGATGCTAGAGTGTCCTACTAATCCTATAAAAATTTTCCTTAGGAGCTCGAATGATTGAGAAATTGCTAATCTACTTGAACCATTTGCCTCACCATTCTTCCCCTTTGGGATCTGGAATAGTTGGACTTCAAAATTCAATCCCTCATTTTCTATAAAATGGTTTTGGCTTTACTGAGATACTTAGCCATTGTTGAGTCTTTAGCTTCAAACTCCCTTATAGCTGATTAGTAGTTAGTTAAGAATCCCTATAAACCTTCAAACTTATTAGCCAAATGCAGTCCATAAGTTGCAACCTATGAATTAGCACTTCATATTCTATTGTGTTGTTGATGGTAGCAAAGTCGAACCTCACAACATATTTTACATACAACTTATCTTATCCCTTTAATACAATACCAGTTCCACTACCTTCAATGTTGCATGCTCCATCCATATATAAATTACACAAAATATAAGTATTGGATAAAGAAGGTTTAGGATCAGACTTGATTTCCTTTTCTAACTAAGTTAGGACTAGAGGGATCTCTTTAGATAAGGAATATTCATAGATGAAATTTACTAGGGCTTACGCTTTGATTGTTGATCAAGCTCTATATTGAAGTGCATACTATTTGAGCTTGGCATACCATAATAACATTCTTGCTAAGGTCTCTGGTTGGTGTAATACCCTACTTAGAGGTTGGTCCATCACCACTACCCCTTGGTGAGCTTTTAAGCACACATAAAACTTTCTTAAGGATAGGAGCAAGGCATCAGCAAGCTTCTCTAAGGATGGATAATTGAGTTCGGCTCCTTAGAGAGCCTTGCTAAAGTGGTATATTGGTTTCTAAATCTAGCCTTCTTCTCTATTAAACACTAAATTAATGACTTTGTTCATTGCGGATAAGTACAATTGAACCTCTTCACTTGAAAGCTATTTTATGTAATATTTGTTCGGAGCTTAGAAACATTTTAGTTCTACAAAGGCGGACTTACATTATTTGGACCACTCAAAAGTTCTAGACCTTTAGAGCTTCTAAAAGAAGGGCTTGTACTTTTTGAATGTTTGGGATATGAATTTTCTATGGGAAGCCATTTGATGTGCAATTCTTTGCACAACGCTAATATCCATAATGGACTTTACTTTATATGGGTTAGGTTCAATTCCCTTTTCATTGATCATATAACCCAAGAACTTCCCTCTTTCAATGAAGAATGCACACTTCTCTGGATTCAACTTCATCCCATACCTGGTCATTACTTGAAATACCTCACCAGGCTCTGTGATATGTTATTCAAAGCTCTTTCTTTTCATAACCATATCATCTTACATATATCTTTATATTTCCACCTAGTTGATCTTTGAAGATTTTGTTGATGAGGTGCTGGTAAGTAGCTCCAACATTCTTGAGTCCAAAGGGCATAGAAGTATAACAATGAGTTCACATCTCTGTGATGATGTTTGTCTTCTCTTCATCATCCATTTGCATTTTGATATGATGATACCTTATTTTGCATTATTTATTTTTTTAAATTTCTGTTAATTTTAAAATTTTTGTTAAATAAATGCTTAGTTATGAATTATTCTTGAATTATATTAAGATGTGAAATGTGAGGTTATGAGATTGATAGTCTTAATATGATTGTGTTTAATAGTTATATCTTAGGAACTATATTAATTGATATTTAATTTTTGAAAATATGATTTGATATGGTGATTTTACCTTTCTCTTGTGTGATTTTTGGGTCTATTTTTGGATTGATCATCATCAATCTTATTCTTGTTGATTATATACCATCATGCTTTTTCTTAAGCTAGAACTTGCTTGTGAATACTTGTTGAGACCACATAAATGTAACATTCTGAAGTATGAAAATGAGGAAGGCAATTTAGGGTAAATAATTCCCTAAGGTCCGTGATCAAAGACATATTTCATAGAAAACACCTTTAAACTCGATCTCCTCCGAGTTCAAGCTCTTTGATAAAGGAATGATCTTGATCCATCACCCTTTATTGGCAACACCTCGAGTAACCTCCAAAGCATGAATCCTTTACAAAGATCCTGTAGCTCGACTATAAGTAACTCGTTAAGCTCTTCCTATAAGAAGAGCTCTTCCTAGACGAAGAGTTCCAATAGAGCTTTCATCTTAAAGAAAGGTGAATCATGTTAAAATATGATGGTGGACATGATGCGCCAAAGAAGTCACTCCTCCACAGTATTCAAGTACATGTATAGTGTCAGAAGCCTGCATAAGAAATGCTACTTTTTCCATCAATTCAAATATTTCCTCTCCTCTCCTCCATTAAGATGTTACCACATATTCACTTATTCCCATTCACCGGCCTAGTTAAGCCACTACAAAAGGAAGCTTACTCACTCATATAAGTAAACTCTCTTACTGAAAAACACACTCTTTCATGGTTGATCATCTTCTTCCTTAATAATCCTAAGGGATAAAACCACTAACTTAGGCATTAGAGAGGCATCACAAAGTATAGGCTTGACACTTTGATGCTTGTTGTTTATCTTGCATGTCCAAAAGATTGTCCTAAGCCCAAGCACACACAAAATAGAGCCATCATCCTTCTTTCAATATCTCTGGATCATCACATGGTGTATTTTGTTGAAAACCACGCAAAAAATTATGTCTCTCCCTCTCTTTTCTCCACAAAAAATACTAGATCTGGCTATGAAAATTCACTCACAACTTCTATATGATCCATACATCTTTCAAGTTGATAGAAGCTAAAAAAAATCAACATCAAGCTCATTTTCTACTAGAAATTGACATTGGTTCACAAAAAATGGCATTGAAATCACCATCAATGTTGAAAGGGTGGCTAACCACCATCAAACATTCCATCATTGGTGGTGGTATGCTCCTCCATGTACGATAATCTAATAAATATTTAGTGTAACAATACTTAACAATCTAGGTGAAATATTGCGAGATGCAAAGACCTTGTCGATGTAAAGAACTTGTCAATGCAAGAAGTCAAAAGACCTAATGAGCTTTGAACGAAAGATAATGAGACACAAAAATTCCTATTGAATTATAGGAGAAAAATTGAGAGGCACAAAGACCTTGTCATAGTAAGGCACCAAAAGACCTAGTGAACTCTAGGCGAAAGATCATAAGGCATAAAGATATTATCATAGCGAAGCACCAATGGCCAAGTTTGACTTAGCAAAAATCTGTGAGGCACCAAAGACCTAGTTTAGCTAGGCGAAAAAGTGCGAGGCACCAAATAGCTAGTTAGTCTAAGCGAAAGCTACGGGGCACCAAAAACCTAATTTGACTAAGTAAAAGAGCGTAAGGCACCAAAGACCTAGTTTAGCTAGACAAAAAACAACATGGCACCAATGACATATTCGGCTAAGTAAAAGAATGTGAGGCACTAAAGACCTTAAGCAAGGTGGATATTTGAAGACCTCTATGCAAGACAAATTTCTAAAAGTCCTATATTAACGAGGTGCCTTATTTGAAGATCTCTATTCAAGGTGGATTTCTGAGAGTCCTGTATTGACAAGGTAAATTATCTGAAGACCTTTATGCTTGGTGAATTTTTAAAGTCTTTTATTGACGAGGTAGATTATTTAAAGATCACTATGTAAGGCAGATCTAAATACCTCTCTTGACAAGGCAAATTATCTAAAGTTCTTTATTGATGAGGTAGATTATCTGAAGACCTCTAAGTGAGGAGGATTTCTAAAGTCCTCTATATGAGGTATATTATATAAAGACCTCTAGGTGAGGTGTATTTCTAAAAGTCTTCTATCAAAAAGGCATATTAAAGACCTCTCTCGAAGAGGCACATCATCCAAATACCGCTATACGGGGTGAATTTAAAGAAATTATTAATGAGGTACATCATCTGAAGACCTCTATGCGAGGCAGATCTAAAGACCTCTATCGACGAGACACATAATCCAAAAACCTCTATGTGAGGTGGATTTAAAGATCTTAAATGATAATGTAACACCTCAGTTGAAATGCTTAGAACACAACCTTTAGAGGCAAGCAAAAAGGAGGTTTTCTTATATGTTTGTATGATATGTTTGATGCATGTTTATGCTTATGTTGAATGAATATGCATGTTTTAGATGGTTTTACACATGTTAAAGTACATCAAAGGCTGTTAGGAAGAAATTGGAAAAAACTTGAAATTTTGAGAACTGGGGGCAAAATAGTTATTTTGCACCACCTCGAGTTCTTATGGAATTATCACCATATTTATAAGTAGAAAATGATTTAAGGGAATGTAACTGGTGTTAGTTTATTAATTTGAAGATTTGATTCAAAAATAAACCCGATTGAAAATTATACCGGGTAAGCTCCTCAATTGAGGTGCTTTGGTTGCACTAAGGGCATTATGGTCTTTTCCTTTGAGTATGGAATTATACTATGTATGCAACCTTATGATATTAGTTTAGGCTTGATTAAATCCAACCATT
>CANXYC013008460.1:0-22426 GCA_948193065.1 Aleurites moluccanus | reverse complement strand
GTTTTTCCCAAATGGTGTCCAATAATCAATTAAGTAAATCCAATAGGAAAAATGATGCATGTAGAACTCACCTCAATTTTTCCAATAGCCAATAACTTAGTCAAATTCACCAATTTCCTCCAAAATCCCCAATTTTTGCTATTAGGAGAATTCAGTTTCTACAATCTACAAATTCACATTAAATTGGTCATCAATTTATGGTCTACTTACATCCAATTAGCAAATTCCATCATCAATTTATGAATCCCATCACTAATCTATCATATCATATTTCAAAATTCCATATAAACCCTAGAGTTTAGGGATTTCAATTAATTAGTGTTAATCCACACAAAATAACACTAAACCTATTTATTCTAACCTCAATAATATCTATTAAATCAATAAAATCTAAAAATCGTCACTTACCTCAAATGAATGTCAATGGTAGAAATTATTCTTCTCTGCCTCCAAAATATTTTCTAGTTCTTCCTACAAGCTTAAAACGGAATGTGATAGTCACAGAATATCTCTTTGTGTTTCCATGAATTTTCTCCAGAGATTTTGATAGAGAAATCGCTAAAATGATGATGAAGAAGAAGAAACAGTATTCGGCTCCTTTGGGAGAGAAGACGAATACACAGGTCACGGGAGCAGAAAAAGAAATAAAAGGTTTAAGTGTTTAAGTGTTTTTAATTTTCCTCAGATACTGCCCCTTTATAATAAGTTACTACCTCAGTAAAGGAATTAACTCATTCTGCTCCGCTAATTCAAATCCGCTGTTCCAGCTCGTGATTCACCAGCTTGCCAATCCCAGCTCGCCAATGCTTCCTTGCATTGCCGGCTCGCCATTCCACTTCACATAAGCCAGTTCGCATATGCCAGGTCGCATATGTCTCTTCGCCATACCTAGTTCGCATTCCCTCTTCGTCATTCCCTCTTCGCCAATTACCTCTTCGCATTTCCTCCTTGCATTTCCTCTTCGCCAATTCCCTCTTTGCACTTCCTCTTCGCCATTTCCTCTTCGCCATTTCCTCTTCTCACTTCCTCTTCCCCATTTCCTCTTCGCACTTCCTCTTCGCCAATTCCTATTCGCAATGCCAGCTCGCCATTGCCTCTTCGCAATGTCGGTTTGCCACTTCCTCCTCGCACTTCCCATTTCGCATTCTCCACTTAGCAGGTTCAGCTCGCACTTCTTCTTTGCGAGGCCAACTTGGCAAGGCCTCTTCGCAAGGTCAGCTCGGCAAAGCCATTTTGCCTGGCTAGCTCAACAATGCCGGCTGAAAACACTCTAACCCAACTTACGCAATTCGCTACTGACTTGTAAATTTCTAACTTCCAACACTTAGAATATTTTTACAAATTTCGGAGCCCAATCTATCAATCAATATTCTACACTGAAATTTTTCAATCTCATTTACTGTCATTATCATTATTCCAAATTAATTAAAATAAGTAAAAATCATACTTATTGCCAAATAAATTAATTTAGCCAAATAAAATTTAAAATTATACACACACATGTATTCGAAAATGACATATGAAAATGGTAGGTATTGCAGAGATGCCAATGGCGACCGGCACCCGTAGAACCCAGTATCACATGCATCATCTATAAACCTCAATATAATAGTATTCATTATTCATTAATTACTATTTATTCTGTTAACCTGTCAATTATTCTGTCATGCATTCTGCAATTGGCTGTATATATAAATATCATGTCATAACATCAACATAAACCTCAAATATATCATAAGTATTATATATACATGTTCATTTCCTAGCTAACCCATACATACCCATGGAGCAGCTAGAGAATGAACACCAAAATAATATAAATATAGTAATCCAAAAATATATACATCAGAAAGTCCGTAGCAAAATTCCCCAGAGAAACAGATGTCGGTATTCTGCACCCTACTCCTCTCCTGAAATGGTTACACAATGAAAGAATGAGTATAGATGATACTCAGTGAATTTACATGCTTCAATAATGAAATATAGGCTCAAATAATAGGTTACACATGATAAGGAATAATAGTACAATATAAATCATATAAGGTACATAATCAGTATCGATAAACAGTAGGAATAGCAATGGTCATATCCAGTCAGGGAATCAATATGGTGAAACAGATAAAAGGCCATGAACTCGTAGACTATGTGTAATCACATAGTCGATCACATATCATATAGACATAAGACTTATCAGGTCCTAAGGTTGGAACCATAAATCCTTCCCAGCTAGGGCATCAATATCAATGTGCACATTGCCGATAGTATGTACCCACTATCCTATCGGTGAGGTAGCTCTGTCAAACCATATTTAGGTCAATAGAAGGAAATAACATATCAATAGACACCATTATGCAACAATGATACCATCACTGCCAATATGATCAATATCAATCAAATTACATAGAATACGAATCAATGGCATAATATAATACAACAATTAAGCAAGGATATATGTTATGGTAAACAATAATGGTATGGAACAAAAGTTGGTTCGGTGGCCGAAATTGGTAGGTCAATTGGCATGCCAATGTCGCTGGCGACAATGGTATTCAATTGGTAGGCCTATGGCATGCAAACCAATAGGTCAAAGGCAAATGAACTAGGCATTTCATCAAACACATGGTGGACATACAATGGCAAGCCAATAAGTTAAGTTAGGTTGCAAACTTGACTTGCCCAATTCAATCAACACAAAGTCACATTGTCAACAAAGGCATAGGCATCAAAGAAACACAATTAAACAACATCAAAATGGGATCAAATGGCGTGGGAAAATCAAGCAAAAACCAAGCAAAATCAAAGGGATGAATAGCAGCAAATGGTTCGGCCAAATGGGGTTTTTTGCCATAGGTTTCCAATCAACAATTCAATCACTTATGTATGTTTTAGGATGCAATACAGACTCACCTAATGCTTCAAATCACTTGAACAAGCTCACTTCCACCGAAATTCCCCAAATGCACC
This sequence comes from Aleurites moluccanus, assembly GCA_948193065.1. Classification (NCBI taxonomy): domain Eukaryota; kingdom Viridiplantae; phylum Streptophyta; class Magnoliopsida; order Malpighiales; family Euphorbiaceae; genus Aleurites; species Aleurites moluccanus. The sequence goes on along the minus strand of CANXYC013008460.1, from coordinate 19,462 downwards.
AAATAAGTCACTTTGATCCAAACTTTAATTATACATCAATTAATCCATCAACTAGTTGCCTAATCATACCAAATTGACTAATTCTAACATCAATTAACATAAACTAACACTAAATCATCAACTCATTTCTTACAACTTCAATTTAACCAAACCAATTTAGGGATTTCTAACAAATAGCATCAATTGATGCAAATTAACTATAAACCCATCTAATTCAACCTAAATAACTTCTAAATAATCAATTAAATCAAACAAACAAACTTCTTACCTCTTGGTGATGATCCACTCGAATCCCTCCTTCCAAGAATCCTTGAAATCCTTAGCTCCTTTCTACTAATTGATGATGGAAATGAATAAAGCTAAATGAGTACTCAACTTTTCCATCAAATTTCTAAGGAATTTATGAAGAAATGGAAGAAGAAATGGAGCTAGTGAGGTTCGGCCATGAAAGAACAAAAGAAGAAGATGCAATTCAAATGGCTAAGTATAAAATATATACTAAAAATCAAATGGCAATTTATAACTAACTACTCCAACTTTCATCCATTAAACTTTGGTCCAAAATCTTCTGTAATTTATTCTGTTAAGATTTTGATATCAGAGTGGGGAGTCAATAGGATTATTTTAATTTATATTTATTTATGAAAATAGTTTTGGAGTCATTATGTAACCCCGACAGACCAATTTTCACTATTCACCTTTAACTTCCATTTATTTACTATTATGCCATTAGTTACTTTTTCAGTGTTTCTAAATGATTTTCACTTCTTTCTTTTTACCAAAATTACACATAACTTATGGTGATCTTTTACCCTCAAGTCAACTTTAGAAATTCTTCTGTTGACCGGACTACTATTTTCTCGGCGAAAAAGTAACAAGTTTGCATTTTAACTGTGTCTCTAAAATTATTTCCCATCATTTCAAGACTAATGAACCACATTCTGATAATTAATTCATGCATGTGAGTTATAACTTTCTAGGGTATTACATTCTACCCTCTATAAATAAATTCGTTCTCGAATTTAAATAAAACATACCTCACTTGTTGAATAGGAATGGATATTTGCTCCTGATCTCCTGCTCACTCTCCCAAGTGCACTCCTCCATGGACTGATTCCTCCAAAGCACTTTAACCATCAGGATCTCCTTATTTCGAAGCTGCTTAACTTGTCAATCAATGATCTCCACAGGAATCTCCTCATAAGACAGATCATCACTGAGATCCACATCCTAAACCTCCAAAATGTGCGATGGATCAGACACATACTTCCGCAGCATAGATACATCAAAAACTGGATGTACATGGCTCATACTGGATGGAAGAGCTAATATATAGGCCACACTACCAATCTTCTCGAGAATCTCAAACGGGCCTATAAACCTTGGTGATAGCTTATACCTCTTCCCAAATCTCATAACTCCCCTCATCGGTGAGACCTTAAGGAAGACATGATCACCAACTACAAAATGTTCATCCTTCCTCTTCGGATCAGCATAACTCTTCTGCCTATTGAAAGTAGTCCTCATCCGATCTTTGATCATGGGCACCTTTTCCATAGTCTCTCTGATCAACTCTGGCCCCTCTAGCTGCTTCTCTCCCGGCTACACCCAACACATTGGAGATCTACCATTTCTACCATATAGTGCTTCAAATGGAGCCATACTAATAGAAGAGTGATAACTGTTGTTGTAGGAGAACTCTATCAATGGCAGATAATAATCCCAGTTACCCTAAAAATCTAGAACACACAATCTGAGCATATCCTCCAAAGTCTGGATGGTCCTCTCCGACTGCCCATCTGTCTGCTGATGAAAAGTAGAACTAAACCATAACTGGGTAACCATAGCCTCTTGAAACTTCTGCCAAAACTGAGATGTGAACTGTGTACCCCTTTCTGATATAATCACCAAAGGAACTCTATAAAGTCGCACAATCTTATCCACATACAACTGTGCATACTGAGCTGTCGTATAGCTGGTCTTAGTCTCCAGAAAATGAGCAGACTTCATCAAACGGTCAACAATCACCCAAACAGAATCTATCCCCTCGAAGTCCACGGTAGACCAACTATAAAATCCATGGTAACCTACTCCCATTTCCACTCAGGCAACTCTATCTCCTGAAGTAGCCCTGATGGCTTCTGATGCTCAAACTTAACCTACTGATAGGCTAACATTTAGACACAAACTGAGCTACATCTCTCTTCATACCTGACCACCAATAAATATCCCTCAGATCATGGTATATCTTGGTAATCCCTAGATGTACACTGTATACTGAGTAGTGAGCCTCTCTTATAATCCGATCCCGTAGCCCATCAAAGTCTGGTACATAAATACGATTCCAACATCTCAATACCCCATCCTCTACTGTGAACTCTGTCATCCTCCCACTCTGTACCTCTCCCTTGAGCTTCAGTAGATAAGGATCCCTGTCCTGAGCCACTTTTATATCATCAATCAATAGTGACTTCACTCGAAATTGGGCTATTATAGCTTGGTTCTGATCCTGGGATCCCAACTATAACTCCACTCCTAAATCTGCCAACTCCCTCATCTGTCGAATCAATGGCCTCCTACTAATCACAATATGAGCTAATTGCCCATGGATTTCCTGCTCAGAGCGTCTGCCACTACATTGGACTTCCCTAGGTGATAAAGAATCTCACAGTCATAATCCTTAAGAAGCTCTACCCATCTGAGCTGCCTAAGATTCAGATCCTTCTGCTGAAATATATACTGTTGACTCTTATGATCAATACATATCTCGCAATTCGATCCATAAAAGTAATGTATCCAAATCTTCAAGGCAAATATCATCGCTGCCATCTCCAGATCATGAGTCGGATAATTTACTTCATATTTCTTTAATTGACGAGAAGCATAAGAAATTACCCTGCCAAGCTGCATCAATACACACCCCAGACCAATCCGTGAAGCATCACAATACACTGTGAATTTCTCCCCCTCAACTGGTAATGCCAATACTAGAGCACTAGTAAGGCAATACTTCAAAGTTTGGAAGCTACGGTCACACTCATCCATCCAGACATACCACTCCTATTTTCTCATCAGTCTAGTCAAAGGAGCTGTAATATGAGAGAAATTCTTCACAAAACTCATATAATATCTAGCCATACCCAGAAAATTGTGCACCTCTGAAACACTAGTAGGCTGTGGCCAATTAGCAACCGCTTCAATCTTCTGAGGATCCACCTTAATTCCATCCTTGCATATTACATGCCCAAGGAAGCACACTTCGGTTAACCAAAATTGTCACTTAGATAGCTTTGCATACAACTGATACTTTCGAAGTGTCTACAATACAATCCTCAGATGTTGCCTGTGCTCCTCCTCACTCCTAGAATAAATAAGTATGTCATCAATGAATACGATGACAAACTTATCCAAATATGACCTGAACACCCTATTCATCAAATCCATATAAGCAGCCGGTGCATTGGTTAACCCGAATGGCAACACCAAAAACTCATAATGTCCATAGTGGGTTCTGAAAGCAGTCTTAGGTATGTCACCCCTCATAATCTTCAATTGGTGATACCCAGACCTCAAATCAATCTTAGAAAAATGGCTGACACCCTGCAGCTTATCAAATAAGTCATCTATCTGAGGCAATGGGTACTTGTTCTTCACTGTGACATTGTTTAGCTGTTTGTAATCTATACACATCCTCAATGAGACATCTTTCTTCCTCACAAACAGTACCGGTGCACCCTAAAGAGAACTGCTCGGTCTGATGAACCCTCTATCCAATAGCTCCTGTAACTGTATCTTCAATTCCTTCAATTAAGCTGGAGCCATTTTGTATGGTGGAATAGATATAGGGTTTGTGCCTGCATACACCTCTATATCAAACTCAATCTCCCTATCAGGGGGTAATCCTGGCAACTCATCAGGAAATACAACAGGAAATTCCTGAATAATCGGTATCTGATCCAACTGTACATAAGACTTTTATACATCAACCACATGTGCTAAATAGGCTGAACAACCTTTCCCAATCATCCTCCTAGCCTGGATAGTAGAAATCAGGTTAACCCGGAACTCCCAAATTTCATCCTGAAACTCAAACTTTGGCTGCCCCTCAGGCTAAAATCTAACTCTCTTTTGATAACAGTCCATAACTGCCCGGTGTCTCGTCAACCAATTCATACCCAAGATAACATCTAACTCTAGTATAGGCAACTCAATCAGATCAACAAGTAAGATGTTGTCATCAATCTCAATATCACAGTTAGGGTAATAGTAATCAATATCAACACTAACACCCATAGGAGTAGCAATCATCAATGGCACATCTAATAATCTCCTTTTCGTATTCAATTTGGGTATAAAATGTGGTGACACAAAAGAGTGAGTTGCACCCGAATCGAATAAGGCATTAGCAATCTCATTCTGAATCAAGATGGTACCTAAAACCACGTTATCTGCTCTTTGGGCCTCCTGGGTGTTGACAGCAAACACTCTGCCCTAACCCCTACCAGTTGGAGTCTGACTACCACTGGGAGCCTGTCCTCCCCTGCCTTTGCCTCTGGCTGTAGCCTCTCTACCCAGATTTTGACTCGCTTGAACCACTGGCTGTGATATTGTGACAGATGGCTGCTGATCAACCCTCAGTAGACAACTGTTAGCATAATGGCCCTGCTGGCCACACCTTAAACAAGCACCAGTCCATCTCCAACACTCCCCTCCATGTATCCGACAACAAAACCCACAAGTAAGAATGATGGGTGCCTGTGTAAATGGCCTCGAAGAACCTTGAGAGTAAGCAGGTGCTGACTAAACCACTAGCGGTCCCCTACTCTGTAGTCTCCTCCTCTGACTACTACCTGATGATCTCTGCTAAAATCGAGGTACTGGCTCAACCTTCCTAGGATAGAAGCTGCTCTCCCCCCTCATAACCTGTGATTCGGGACCCTTTTTCCTCTTCTGGTCCCTCTTTGCCCTTTCAGTCTTGTATTTCTCCTCCATCTGAGTAGCCTTGTTAATCACTGTAGTCAAAGAAGTGAACTTTGTAGCTAACAAGGCATTATGGAGTGCAGCATGAAGACCCCTCTGAAACCTACTAATCAGATCAGCCTCTGTAGGTACTATATCAGTAGCATATCTACTCAATCGAATAAACTCCTCTGCATACTCCTCCACTGACCTGTCTCCCTGCTCAAGATGCTCAAATCTAACAAAGTTACGGGTCTTCACCCCCCTCTATAATGAACTCATCCACTAAACCCTGTCTGAACTCTTCCTATGTAGGTGGGTGCTCACCATAAAGCCTTGGCTTCATCAGTCTCGAGAACCAAGTCCATGCATTACCCTTGAGTAATAACCCAACCAACTCCATAGCTCTCAACTCAGAACATGATAGTCTTTTCACTACCTTCTCCACCTCCTCTAAAAAGTCAACAGGATCAGTACCTCTATCTCCCTTGAACTATGGTAGGTTTAGCTTCAGAAAGCTAAACATCGATACTCCTCCATCATCAATCACTCCTCGGCCTCCCTGCACAGCTGGCTCCCTCTGAGCCCCAATTAGCTGTATAGGAGCCGGTGCTACTGGAGCTACCTCTGGTACTACAGGTGGAGGAACAACTGCTGGAGCAGGTGGTGGTTGTACCTGTTGTCGCTCCCTCCTTATCTCAGCCATCTCCCTCTGTAATTCCAATAAACCCCTCATCATCTCTACTCTCCAAGGGTCATCGCCCCACTCAGAATCCTCTGAAGTATGTCAGGATCGAGATGGACCCTCTTATATAATAAAATCCTTTACTAATGACTCATTAGAGGCAACCTCTGCCTCCCTGGTGTCTCTGTCTCTGTCGTCAGACATCTCTGTAATCTGTCAGAAAAAATATAAACAGTCTCAAAATATGACAGAATCATAGAATAATAACATGTAACAGACGATAACAACAAGGGATGACAAAGGAAATCCTATGCTCTATGATATACTTAATTCTACCCCCATTCTGTACTTAGTCACTACTCCTCTGTAATTTTGTCACTATTCATCTGTAACCAAGATTCACAGTATGTAAACCTAGAGCTCTGATACTACCTCTGTCACGACCTAGTTTCCTAGATAGCGACGGTCCTAGGGCATAGGAGCCAATAGCGACCGGCACCCGTAGAACCTAGTATCACATGCACAATCTGTAAACCTCAATATAATATTCATTTTAGTTAGTTACAATCCATTATATTATTCTGTCAATCATTTTGTAATTTACTGTAAATGGCTATAACAGTTATATATCATATCACATAATCATCATATAGCTGAAATATACCATTAAGCATCATATACACATATCCATCCCCTAGCTAACCCATACATACCCATGGAGCAGCTAGATAATGAACACCAAAATAATGTAATACAGAATAGAATATATACATCAGAAACTTTAGCAGAAATCCACAGATGAACAGAGGATGAGATTCTACAGCTTACTCCTCTCCTGAAATGGGTAAACAATGAAAAGGGTGAGTATAGATGAAACTCAGTGAATCTACATGCATCATCAATAAAACAGTAGGTAGCAATGGAGTAGTAATATTAATAAGTCAATTGATAGTAAATCAAATCTGTAATGGGTTACAGTATAGCCAAAGAATACAGTATAGGCTCGGTATCATATGGGAAGACAAATAAAGGGATGAACTGTATGAAAAGAAATCATACAATCTCCAGTAATCCATATGGACCATATAGGTCTCCAGTAACATATCTGTATCAGTGAACATAACGCTGATCAGGCCCTATGGCCAGGACCATAGCCCCTCCCAGCTAGGGCATCAATAATACAATGTGCACATCACCGACAATATTTTTCCACTACCCTGTCGGATCGGTACCTCTGTCAAGCCATATAGGGTCAATATAACAAGGGATACCATTATACAAAAATGGCATCCAATAATCAATCTGTCCAATATCAATCAGTTCAATATCAGCCAATTCAGTTATCAATAAGAAAAATGGCAATGCTATGGATGACAAACTATCAATGATCAATGGTTTGGCAATCAAGAAAGTCATGGAACAAAAGTTGGTTCGGTGACAGAAAACGGTAGGTCAATTGACATGCCAACGTCGATAGCGACAATGACATTCAAATGGTAGGCCTATGGAATACAAACCAATAGGCCAAAGGCAAATGAACTAGGCATTTCATCGAACACATGGTGAGCATACAATGGCAAGCCAATAGGTTAGGTTAGGTTGCAAACTTGACTTGCCCAATTCAATCAACACAAAGTCACATTGTCAACAAAGGCATAGGCATCAAAGAAACACAATTAAACAACATTAAAATAGGATAAAATGGCATGGGAAAATAAGCAAAAACCAAGCAAAATCAAAGGGATGAATAGTAGCAAGTGGTTCGGCCAAATGGGGGTTTTTTGCTATAGGTTTCCAATCAACAATTCAATCATTTAGGCACGTTTTAGGATGCAATATAGACTCACCTAATGCTTCAAATCACTTGAACAAGCTCACTTCCACCAAAATTCCCCAAATGCACCAAATAAGTCACTTTGATCCAAACTTCAATTCTACATCAATTATTCCATCAATTAGTTGGCTAATCATATCCAATTGACTAATTCTAACATCAATTAACATAAACTAATACTAAATCATCAACTCAATTATTACAACTTCAATTTAACTAAACCAATTTAGGGATTTCTAACAAATAGCATCAATTGATGCAAATTAACTATAAACCCATCTAATTCAACCTAAATAACATCTAAATAATTAATTAAATCAAACAAACAAATTTCTTACCTCTTGGTGATGATCCATCCGAATCCCTCCTTCCAAGAATCCTTGAAATCCTTAGCTCCTTTCTACAAATTGATGATGGAAATGAATAAAGCTAGATGAGTACTCAACTTTTCCATCAAATTTCTAGGAATTTATGAAGAAATGAAGAAGAAATGGAAGAAGAAATGGAGCTAGTGAGGTTCATCCACGAAAGAACAAAAGAAGAAGATGCAATTCAAATGGCTAAGTATAAAATATATACTAAAAATCAAATGGCAATTTACAACTAACTCCTCCAACTTCCATCCATTATACTTTGGTCCAAAATTTTATGTAATTTATTATGTCAATTATGTTAAGATTTAGCTATCAGAGTGGGGAGTCAATAGGATTATTTTAATTTATACTTATTTATAAAAATAGTTCTAAAGTCATTCTGTAACCTCAACAGACCGATTTTCACTATTCACCTTTAACTTCCATTTATTTACCATTATGCCATTGGTTACTTTTTCAGTGTTCCTAAACAATTTTCACTTTATTTTTACCAAAATTACACATAAATTATGGTGATCTTTTACTCCTAAGTCAACTTCAGAAATTCTTCTGTTGACCGGACTGCTACTTTCTCGGCAGTGTTCCCGACATTGCCGCTTTCTGGAAAAATAACAAGTTTGCTTTCTAATTATGTCTCTAAAATTATTTCCCACCATTTCAAGACTAATGAACCACATTCTAAGAATTAATTCATGTATGTGAGTTATAACTTTCTAGGGTATTACATGTACGGGTAGATTTAAGGTCACCAGAAACCTGTGAAAACCATGAACAATCTATTTATCAATCATTCAATCAATATTAATTCATTAATCAATACTTAAATCCCATTTATTACTTATAAATTTTACAAAAATTTTGCTAGAGTCCTCTTTGTAATTTTAATGCTATTTGCAGACCCAAAACCAGGTCTCTCAAAAATTACACAGCCTGCACTAAAAATTATTTTATACTCCCAATAATTTTCTAATCTTATACCCTTAACTTCACAGTTCAACAGTCATACATAACACTTCTAAATTTTTTTAAGACATATAAATATTATTTTAGCAATTTCAGTATCACTATCTTTGTCACTGTCTTTATCACTTTGTTATTATTGACATTTTCAATCATTATGCATTACACATTACATTTAGAATGCCACTGTAATATTAAATATTTCATTGTTCATACATCATTATAATACTCAATTATCTAATTATATACATAGTACCATGGAGTTCTATGAGTGGACACTTATAACCTTTAGTGAATAATATTCTACCTTGTTGTACTTGACATTCCATATCGGAAAAGAAATTGACTTGGAATCAACTTCCTTTTATCTCATCCCTGTAAAAATTATAAACCACTATTCGGTGTATATAAAATACTCAGTGAGCATGCATACATCATTATATATGAGATATAAGTATATGGTAATAAAATATCAATGGTAAGCAATAAGATATAAGTTTGGAATCAATGATCAGATAAACAATACTCGTATCATATAGATAAGACAGATAAAGGGATGGATTATATGTAAACATATAGTCTCCAGTAGTATCACTATAGACTATATACAAACATATAGTCTCCAGTAGTATCAATATCAGTAAGCATAAGGTTGATCAGACCCTATGGTCAGGACCATAGCCCTTCCCAGCTAGGGCATCAGTAATACAATATGCACATCGCCGACAGTATATTCCCACTACCCTGTTGGAGTAGTAGCTCTGTCAAATTCACATATAAAATGGGTCAAGGGAAATCAATATCAATCGCCAGTAATCATTAGGAACATTATGGTACAATGACTTTCGATCGATACGCATTAGTTTACTTGTCAATCAATACACAAAAAGCATTTCAATATCAATAGCAATCAATAAATATAGATAAATTTCAATCTTTATGAAGATCAAAGAATGATCATCAATAACAAAGTGGCATTTAATCAAGAAGGAAACATGTTCATTGGGTCAACAAATCAAAACATGGGTATACATAATGATCTAAACATTACTTACCTTAGCTTATAACTTCAACATTTCCCCTTTTCCTTTATCCTTGGTTTTTTGCTTTATCTCTTTTGGTACCCATCACATCTCTTATCAATTCTTGACTCTACATATCCAATTAATTTCAATTTAGATACTATTTAACATAACTTACATTACTTATACTTATATTAAAGAAAATTCCTCAAATTTCCAAGTTACTAGGATTTTTCTGTGCAAAATTCTTTACTGGCAGACTGTGTTCCATTACTCATATCACTCTCCACAATGATCCAATTTCATCAATTCTTATTCCTAATTAAACTTAACATATAATTTTCTAACATATCCAAATTTTACATTAAAATCATTACTACACAATTTATGGTGTTAATTTAAACTTAGGCCTATAACCAGCCCTGCTACCCTGCATTTTGCCTGCAATCCTATTATGGTAGATTCTATTCTTTTGCTAATAACTCAATAAATACTTAACAAATTACTGTTATTCATTTTCCTATTGCAAATAGACACATAAAATTATAACATATCCAAATTTCAGAATTTTTAGATTACTGCACAATTATTAATGAATTTTCAAAATTAAATTACTGCCCTGAAATCTCTATCCAGACATATCCTATTTCTATGCCTATAATTAATTTCACACTAATCCAATTACAAAACCATTTTACAAATATTTATATAACATATAAATGAACATTTTTCATTTTTTTACTCTTTCTATAATTCAAACTTTAAGGTCCTCATATTAATAGGATTTTGTAACCTATGTTCTGTTAAATAGTAATTCCGGGCAATCTAAACTTATGACCTAATATCTTATAAACCACAAATCCAATTATAAAACTCTTTTATAGGCATATAGTAAGACATAAATAAATACTTTTTATGTTGAATACTTCTTATAATTTTGTCTTTATCATTATGTACAATAAAAAAAAGTATTTTCTAGAAAACCTAATTCCAGGTCAGTCACAGTTTTTAACTCTTTCCTCACTTTGAATTTTCCAAATTTATTTTATAGAAATCTAATTAACATATTTATATACAAATTTTATGTTTTAACCATCCTCAAATTTAGTCTTTAAAATTTCAGAATAATATCCACAATTTACTGCCATCAAACAGATTCTAGAAACTATATAAACCCTAGCTCATTCTTTATGTTTTTAACTTAATTACCTCAATTAGTTGCCAAATCATGCTATAGAACTCTTAAATATAATCAAATAACTAAGTTTAGGAGGCTTTACCTTAAACTTGAACCATGGAATTCCTTCTCCTTTTTGTTCCACAAAAACAGCTTACATAATCTCCATCAATTTCCTCTTCTTCCTCTTCTTTCTCTCATTTCTTCCTATCAAATTTGGTTGATTTTCTTTTAGAAAGGAATAGAAAATATTTTTGATCACTTTCTCTATATATGGTTCGACCAAATCCTCTCTTATGGCTGCCAACCTTCTTACTTTATATACTAAAGTCAAACAAAAAGGAATTGTGTAGAGAATTCTAGAGAAAAGGAGAAAAAATCACTAAAACACATGTTGTTTTACTATTTTTTTACTATTTTATAATTAATTAAAAACACATAGTATTTATTCTATAGCTTAGCCATTTGGTTGGATGTGATAAACAACAATTGATATTATTCTTTTGTCTTTTACTTAAGGGAATTATAATATAAAAAGAAAGATAAGAAGAAAGACTGACTTGGAAAATTTAACTTATGTAAAGTTTATGTAAAGTCTTAATTTAATCAAATAAATTGCATAACTTTGGCCATTTCTTCATTCCTTTGGCCGGCCATATATGCTCCCTTCTAGAATAGGTGGGTCCCATAACTTTATTTAATTGTACTTTTGGCCCAAAATTTTCTTATTTGTATTTTTGACCCCAAAACTCTCTATAATTTATTATGTCTATTCTTTTTAGATTTAACCTCAAGTGTGGGGAGTGAAATACCTTATTTTAAATTGTTCTATCATTTAAAAATAGTCATGGGTTATTTCTGGATACCAGACAGTGAATTTTCAAAATTGCTCCCAAAGTTGCATTTATTTACAATTTTGTCATTACTCTTATTTTCAGTGTTCCAAAATATTTTTCAACTCTTTCTTTTCACCATAATTTCACATAAAATTAACTTATTTAATCCCCCTAGGTTTGGGTCAGAAATTCTTAAATTTGCCGAACTGCTATTTTCCCGGCAGTGTTTTCGACACCGACGATTTATGGAAAAGTTTTATATTTGCTTTCTAACTGTGTCTCTAAAATTATTTCTCATCATTTCAATACTTTTAAACCATAAACTGAGAATCAATTCATGCATACAAGATGGGGTTTCCTAAGGTATTACAATTTATCAAAAGACATGGACATGTTTATTGATATGTATTGATTCTATTAATAATAAGCCATATGTGTATAGCCATTGAATGAACCTTGCACCTTTATTTTCATATGAGTACTTGATATTGTTATTATTCTCATTGACCTATTATACATATTAGTATGGTAGAGCTACTATACCGATGGGGTAGTAAGGGAAAAACTAACGGCATTGTGCATAGTGACCCACTGGACATGGTATATTGTCCTCCCCTAGCTAGGAAGGATTTGTCCTAGTCGTGAGGTTTGGCCCACCTTACGTATTTCATGAGATGTTTTATATGTGTTACATGTGTATGAGACCCTCTATATCTGTTATACATACATGTCACAAATTCCTATGTTTCATTAAACCTACCTGAACACCCATTGTTATATATATTCCTATCCGTTTATGATATTTGGTGTGCAAATTTGCTATTTGTTAATCTTTGATATGCAATTTGATAACCTTTATTTATTTCTCATAATCGACATTACCTAAATTCTTATTGTACATCTTATATGTTATTTACCTCCTTAGTTTTGATGTTTAATGATGTATATTAACTCACTGAGTATTTTTATACTCATTCTATAGTTGTTTATTATTTTACAAGTGTAAAATTGAGATGATTATATCCAAGTTATTCCTTATTTGACTTGGAAGATCAAGTGCTTCAAGGTAGTAGTTAATTATTAAAAAGTCATATGTATAAATCTTTAGAGCTCCATGGTACTGTATATAGATTAATGATGTAAAAATATTATATGAATATTTATTAATGACAACTGATGTGATGGATATTAATCGTAGTATGGGAAATACTTAATGACTAATAATGATTAAATTAATGATAAAGATAATGATACTAAAATAATAAGGTTAAAATGTAACATGATATAAGAAAAAGGAAAATTATATGTATTTAGAAGTGCCATGAATGTTTACTGAATTATGGAGTTGAGGGTATAAGGATGGTATCATTTGTAAGTGCAAATCTTTTGTAGGTTGTGTAATTGTTAAAATGTGCTATGGTTTATATTAAAGTTATCGAGGAAACTCTATCAAAATATTCATAAACATATTAATGGTTAAATGGACTTTAATTATTAATGGAAGAGTTTAAATATAAATGATTTTAATTGGTAGTTGTGAATGGGTTCTATGGGTTTTCGGTGACCTTAAGTCTACCTATGCCCTTAAGACCATCGCGACCCTTATGGTGGGATGTGACAAGAAGTGAAGAATGTAATTAGTACTTATGCTCCATAAATTAGATTAGATAGTGTGAGATAAAAAATAAGTTTTAGGAGGTTTTGGATGACCTTATGCAAAGTATACCAAGTTAAGAGAATATATTCATCGTTGGAGACCTAAATGAACATATAGGAAATGATCGCAGGGTTATAAGAGAGTGCATGGAGGTTTTGGATTTGGTAAGAGAAATAAGAAGGGGACAAGCATCCTAGATTTTACATGGATTATGACCTAATCCTAGTAAATATCCACTTTATAAAAAAGGAATATCATCTAGTGACTTTTAAAAGTGGGCAAAATAAAAGTCGAATTGACTTTCTTCACATAAGAAAGACAATTTGAGCCCTATGCAAGGATTACAAAGTGATCCTAGGAGGGGCTTTAACAAGTCAATATAGGTTTATAGTTCTAGATGTCAAAATCAAGAGAAGGACAAAGAGATATAAAAGAAGCAGGACATATAGAATAAAGTGGCGAAGCAAGTGATGTTTAAAAATGAACTCCTCAAGTCAGAAGAATGGAAACCGGATATGAAGGCCAATGCTATATGGATGGATATGGCTTTAAGGTTTAGGGATATAAATAGAAAAGTTTTAGAAGAGTCCAAAAGACATGGCCAACCTTCAAAGGAGAGGTGTTGATGGAGTGAGGAAGTATAAAAGACAGAGAAGAGTAAAAGGGAATGGTATAAGAGATTGCCAAAATGTGATAATAGGAAGGCTTATAAGCACTATAAGAAAGCAAAAAAGGAGGGAAAAAAGGTTGTGAGCAAAGCAAGAGCGTGAGCCTTTGAGAAGATGTATAAGAATCTTGGAACAAAAGAAGGTGAAAAGGATATCTATAAGTTAGTAAGGATGAGAGAAAGGAAATGTCAATATCTTAATCATATAAGGTGTATCAAGGATAAAGAAGGAAAAGTTCTAATGAAAGATGAGGATATTAAAGAAAGATGAAGGAGTTACTTGATGAACTTCTTAATGATGGCTAAGGTGGTAATATAGTCGACTTAGACCACATGACTATAGAAAAAAAATGTGAAATTCACTAAAAGGATTATATTTTTGGAAGTCAATAAGATGTTAAAGACGAAAAAAGTTAGGAAAGCCTATGGTCCTAATGGAATACCTATAGAAGTATAGAAGTGTCTGGATGACATGGCAGTAGTTTGGTTGACTAGATTGTTTAACAAAATCCTAACTTCAAAGAAAATGCAAGATGAATAGAGGAAGGTTTTTTTAGTACCAATTTTTAAAACCAAGGGTGACATTCAGAATTGCTCAAACTATAGGGGAATCAATCACATGAGTCATATTTTGAAGTTGTGGGAAAGAGTTATAGAACATCGCTTACATAGTGTTAAATCTATCTATTCCAACCAATTCATGCGATGTTGATCAACAATAAAAGCAATCTTTCTCTTAGAAGACTAATGCAGAAATACAGAGATATGAGGAAAGACTTGTATATAGTTTTCATTGAATTAGAGAAGGCTTATGATAGAGTCTCAAGAGAAGTTCTATGGTAGGTGATAGGACGTAATGGGTATCAATTAGGTACATTAAAGTTTTGAAGAACATGTATGAAGGAGAGAGTACTAGTATGCACATAATTGGAGAAGACTCGAGAGATTTTTCTATCTCAATTGGGTTACATCAAGGGTTTGTAGTGAGCCCTTACCTTTTTGTCATTGTTATAGATGAATTAACAAAACATATACACGAGAAGATCCCATGGTGCATGATGTTTGCGAATGATATTGTACTAATAGATGAGATACAAGAGGGAGTTAATATAAACTTAGAGATATGGAGGAGCATTTTGGAGTATAAAGGTTTCAAGTTAAGTAAAAACAAGACGGAATACATGCATTGCATGTTTTAATGAAGGGTAAAGTGGGAATAAGAAGGGAGTTAGCTTGGATGGAGTGGTATCATCTTAAAACACCCATTTTAAATATCTAAAATCAATTATCCAAAGAGATGGATGTTGCGAAGATGATGTAGCCATAGGATAAAAGCAAGGTGGTTGAAATGGAGGCTTACCATGGGTGTCTTATGTGACCATAAGATTCCCAATAAATTGAAAGGAAAATTCTATCGTACGATTATCCCACCAATTATGTTATATGGTAGTGAGTGTTGGATAATTAATAAAGGAACAACATGTATCTAAGATAAGTATGGCAGAGATGAGGATGCTAAGATGGATGTGTGGTCATATAAGAATGGATTGTTATGAAAACATTAGAAATAAAATGAGAGTAGCTTTGATTAAGGATAAATTAAAATAGTTTGGGCATGTAAGTAGAGACCTAAGAAGACTCAAGTTTAAAAGGTTGAACACATTATGATAGAGGAGAAGAAGAAGGGAAGAGTTAGACTTAAATTAATTTGGAGGATATGGATATATTATGATTTATATGTTTTACAATTATGAGAAGATATCGCCCAAAACCATTTGGAGTGGAAACAAAAAATCCATATAGCTGAGCCTAATAAATTTAGGATTACGACTAAGTTGAGTTGAATGAATCCTTTTTAGTATTAACAAAATAAGAATCTTTGAGTTTAAATTTTTTTTTTTAATATTTTACAAAACTAGAAGCTTGTTTAAATTAAAGGAGAAGCTTGTATTCGTTTAACTTACAAGCAAGCCTCCAAACTAAATGAGAAGTCTTTCCTTTTACTATTTTAGAATATTTTACTAATTTAGAACTTATTTTAATTAAATAGAAAATACTTATCTTGCACACCTAGTACTTAGACTATTTAGAAACTTTTCAAATCCCTTTCTCTTATAAATACCCCATTTCATTCTTCAAAGGTAGAATAAGTTTTTAGACTTTTTGAGACTTATTTTCTAAAAATTTTATATTGTAATTTAGAGGAGACCTTCTTCTCTGTATTTCTTTTTAATTATAAGAAAGAAAAATATAAAATTATTTCATGACTTTAATCTTTTGTGAATTAAATCACACAAAGCTTTTATCTAAGTAATTAAATCAAGTTCTCTTAATACTTCTTGTGGGCACAAACAATAACTCTTTCTTGGTTTGTGAATCCAAACTATTTTCATAGCTAAACCTTCTTTATAAAGCAAGGAAGTTCATTAGAATCAATATTTAAACTCGAATTATAATCAAAAGTAAGAGGTAAACTTGAGGGCGATTTGCCAAAAAACTTTTGTGCCATCTTTGGTTTAATTGATTAATTGGGTTATTGTGAATATTAGCTTAAATATGTAAATTCACTAAAGGATCATATGGATTGTTAACAATCAATGTTATAAAGTCTATATGATCATAATTCTGTAAATTATATCACAATGACATATTTTTATAATCAGCATGTAAATTGATCATTTAATATTTTCATAAGATATAAACATTCCTTAAGTTTAATTGAGCTTATAATAAGAGTGATTGCTTGATTATGTATGGTGTCTTTTGCGACGATGGTTTGGGTTTTATTAGGTTCAAAGTCTTTGGAAAGATGATAAGGATAAACTAAACCACAGAAAAGGAGTTGCCAGTTGATTTTAGGTGTAGCCAAAACCACAAATACAAGTGTCACGACCCATTTCCGGATCACGACGGTCCTAGGATGTGAGATATGCCAATGGCGACCGACACTCATAGAACTCAGTATCACATGCATAATATATAACGATCAATTTATAGTTCATTTTACTTAATTATCATTCATTCTGCTATTCTATGATCTAGTGCAGTGGGCTGTAACAATCATTATAACATATCATAATGTCATCATATACCATAAAACATCATCACATACATATACATATTTATATCCTAACTAATCCATACATACCCTATGGAGCAGCTAGAATACGAACACCAAAATACAGAGTATATAATATTCACATTAATTGACAGTAAGCAGAAATCCTCGGATGCCTGAAGATGGGATTCTGCAATTTACTCCTCTCCTTAAATGGTTAAACAAAGAAATGGTGAATATATAAGATACTCAGTGAATCTATATTCATCGCAAATCAAATAAGATGGATCAATAATACATAGTAATGAAGGAACAATGGAAACAATATCAATTATACTGGGTTACAGAATCAATATCAGAAACTGACAGGAATATCAATGGCCATATCAATGGCATGGAATCATATGGTAAGATAGATATAGGGCTTTGAAACATGTAGACTATGTGTAACAACATAGTCGATCACATATCAAGTAAACATAAAACTGATCAAGTCTTATGGCCGGGACCAATAACCCTTCCCAGCTAGGGCATCAATATCAATGTGCACATTGCTGATAGTATGTACCCACTACCTTGTTGGAGCAGCAGCTCTGTCAAACCACATTTAGGTCAATACAAGTGAACATCATATCAATAGACACCATTATACAACAATGGTATCATCAATGGCATTAAGCTCAATATCATTCAAATCAAGTAGCAATTGAACCAATGGAATTGCAATATATGATATACAATCAATGATAATCGGTATGGTAAACAATAGAGGTATGGAACAAAGGTTGACTAGACAAAGGAAATCGGTAGGCCAATTAGTATGCCAATGTTGCTGGCGACGATGGCATTCAAATGATAGGCCTATTGAGGAAAAATGTGATAGGCCTATGAAATTACAACTAGGCAATTCATCAAACACATGGTGGGCACAAAAGGGCAAGCCATTAGGTTAGGGTTTGGTGTAAAGTTGACATGCCCAATTCAACCAACAACAAGTTCACATTGTAGGAAGCACAACAGGCAATAAATATACCATAGTAAACAACAAATAAAGGATCAAATTGGCTCAGAATTTCAAAGAAAAATCAAACAAAAATCAAAGGGATGAATAGTATTCTAGGTTCGGCTAAAATAGGGTTCACCAAAATGAATTCCAATCATCATTCTAATGATATAGGCATGTAATTTGATGCATATAGAACTCACCTAAGGCTTCCAATTATTTTAGAAAATTGATTTCCACCCAAAAGCTTCAAAGGGGGCAATAGGCACAACTTGTGCAACCTTTATTTTCTACACCAAAATAACCATCAATTAATCATCTAATAGCCTCTAATTAGCATATTATAAGCTTAAACAACACAAACTAACACTAATCAAGCTCAATCATACAACTTCAATTAAGTTTAGCAAATAAGGGATTTTTATCCAAATGCATCAGTTGATGCAATCAAACCTAAAACCCATTCAATTCATCATCTAATTGTAGGAAATCAAAATCATAAAAGGGCAGCGGAATAAAACTTTTATTCGATTTCCTCCATGATCCATATGAAGATCCAGATCAGAAGGTTAGGGTTTATACCTTTGGTTGATGATTCGACTACGAAAGAACAATTCTGAGTCAGGAGCAGTAGCTTTTGCTCCTTCTGCCTCTACGGTATCCACACGAATGGATCATATCTCATTTGGTTCATCTCACGAACAAGAAGATAATCTCCAAGACGTTTTGCTAGATTCGTCTAAGAGAATTAGGACTAGGGTTCACTTCCTTTTTCTGAAAAACGACAGAAAAATTAGTCTCACCTAAAAATAATATCATATGTGTATTTATAGGCATTTAACCCTAGCAGTAGGTTAACTAATAAAACCCTAATTCGCCCCATCTGACTTGGGCTCGAATTTTGGGCTTATATTAGTTCTTAGCTAAATAATTTAGCCCAATGCTTATTTTTTAATCAATCTCATGAATTAAAATTCCTATTACCTATCTGATCTAAATGTGTGACCCTATAGGTTCCCATAACATTAGCAGTGATATAAAATCATATTTTATGTCACAAGTAGTGAGCGGTGTCTAGAAACACATCAATGCTACCTAAGTCATGAGAATGTCAATGACTCGACATAACCTTTCTTGTGATAGAATTACCAAGTAATTAAATCCTTTTGTCTTAGATGTCTCGATTGAACACGAGTCATGGAATATGTCATACTCGCATAGTTCAATCTT
>CANXYC013007056.1:0-10503 GCA_948193065.1 Aleurites moluccanus | reverse complement strand
CTAGTTGGGCCAATGGTACAAGAGGGTCATAGAGTGATTGATGAAGGTGGAATCAGCACGCTTAACTTTTTGAAGCTGAGTCTGCCAGAATATAAAGGTGGAAGAGGTGAGGAAGTTATTAATTTTCTAGAGGAAATAGAGAAGGTGGTAAGAACACTTCCATGTTCAGATGTTAGAGCAGTGGAGCTTGTTGGTTTATTGTTGAAAGAAAAGGTCTGGACTTGGTTTTCTAGGCATATTGAGACATAATTATATAGTGATGCACCACCGACTTGGGCATAATTCAAGGCTGCATTGTTGGATGAATTTTTGACAGAGGGAGTTAAAAAAAAGAAACATAATTCAGTTTGAACAGTTGGAACAAGGCAACCTAAGTGTAGAAGAGTATGTCGATGAGTTTATCAGGTTGAGTAAATATACCAACAAGATTGTACCTACTGAAGAAGACTTAATCAGTAGGTTTAGACAGGGATTGCATGCCTCCTTACATAATGCATTGTTATCTACTGAGTTTACTTCTTTATCTAAGATTGTTGATCAAGCAGTCCAAATGGAAGAAAAATATAAAGAAGAAAGATTGAAAAGAGAACATAAAGGAAGATTGAGACTGAAAGACAACAAAAAAGAGGTGAAGGGAGTTCTCAACAGAGACAAACAGAGACTAAATCAGTTAGAACTGAGCAGAGACCACAGACAGGTGGTCAGAGAAGAGGTCAGGGTTGAGGTATCACAGGGTAATCTGCATCCAGATTTTCATAAGGTTCATCTAGACCACCAGTGCAGACAACTAATGTTCCCATATGTGATTTTTGTGGGAAGAGGCATGGGGGTGAATGCAAAAGACAAACAGGTGCATGTTTGAAATGTGGCCAATATGGTCACTATGTGAAGAATTGTCCAATGTGGGGAGAATAGCGAACTACTACAGCAGCCTCACAACCTATTGTACAAATGAGTAGAAATGACCAGAGATACACAAGGGGCAGAGGCAGAGGCAGAGGATCAGGACAGGGATAGACTAATGGCCAGGCACCAGCTAGTAGAGGGCAAGGCCGAGTCTTTGTAGTTAAAGCTCAGGAATCTCAAAGGTCAGGCAAGACAGTCATAGGTAAGATTCTTGTGTCGTGTGAACTAGCTCAAATATTATTTGATTCTGGTGCCACGCATTACTTTGTATCACCCAAATTTGCATCTAAATTGGGAATTGAAAAACAATTGATGTTAATACCCTTGGAAATATTTACTCCTCTGGGTGAGAGTATAAAGGTAAAATATGAATACCCGAGTTGTAAAGTAGATATAGAGGGTAGAATTTTACTAATTAATTTAGTATAATTGTCTATACTAGAAGTGGATGTGATATTAGGAATGGATTGGTTAACCACTTATCATGTAGTAATTGATTGTTATGAAAAGAAGATTAAATTTCAACCAGAGAGGCATGATAAATTTGAGTATCAGGGTGATAAGAGTGATTTGGGAATTAAACTCATTTCTACTATTGGGGCAAGGAGACTCTTACAAAAGGGATATCCTGCATACTTGGTAAGTGTAATGGATACTCAGAAGAGTTCAAAGGGAGATGATCATATTCATGTTATCAATGAGTTTCCAAACTTGTTTCCTGAAGATTTGTCAGGTTTGCCACCTGAGAGGGAGATTGAGTTTGAAATTAAAGTCTATCTGGGTACAGACCCTATTTCAATCCCACCTTATAGAATGTCTCCAACAGAACTAAAAGAGTTAAAAGTGGAGTTGCAAGACTTGCTAGATAAGGGATTTATCAAACCCAGTAGTTCACTATGGGGCGCTATTGTGTTATTTGTCAATAAGAAGGATGGGTCACTGCGAATGTATATTGATTACAGACAGTTCAATAAAGTGACCATCAATAACAAATATCCATTGCCTCGGATTGATGATATGTTTCATCAATTGCAAAGAGCCAGTTATTTTTTCAAGATTGACCTTAGATCGGGTTATCATCAATTGAGAATTAAGAATGAAGATGTGTCTAAAACTACTTTCAGAATCCGATATGGTCACTACGAATTCCTTGTATTGCCATTTGGGTTAAACAATGCCCCTGCTACTTTTATGGACCTGATGAATCGGGTGTTCAAACCTTATTTGGATAAGTTTGTCATTATATTCATAGATGACATTCTTATCTATTCCAGAAGCTAGGAAGAACATGAAGAGCATCTGAAAATAGTATTACATATATTACGAGAGCATAAGATGTATGCTAAGCTATTGAAGTGTGAATTCTAGTTTACAGAGGTATGTTTCCTTGGTCATATTGTGGAAAAATATGGCATTAAAGTAGATCCACAAAAGGTGGAAGCTGTAGCTAATTGGCCACAACCTACTAATGTAACTGAGGTGCAGAGTTTTTTAGGTATGGTCGATTACTACAGGCGGTTTGTTAAACATTTTTGAAGAATTACAGCTCCAATAACTAAATTGACCAGAAATCTAGAAAGATTCATGTGGACTGATGAATGTGAAAAGAACTTCCAAACTTTGAAATCGTGTCTTACATCAGCACCAGTGTTGGCATTGCCAATAGAGAATGGCAAATTCACAGTATATTGTGATGCTTCTAGGGTCGGACTTAGTTGTGTCTTGATGCAGGATAAAAGGGTAATTTCTTATGCTTCTCGTCAATTGAAGAAACATGAGTTAAATTATCCTACACATAATTTAGAGATGGTTACAGTTGTATTTGCCTTAAAGATTTGAAGGCATTACTTATATGGGGAGAAATGTGAGATCTACACAGATCATAAAAGTTTACAGTATATTCTGCAGCAAAAAGATCTAAACCTTTGACAGCGAAGATGGGTTGAACTGTTTAAGGATTATAATTGCTAGACATTGTACCACCCAAGTAAAGCCAATATTGTGACAGATGCATTGAGCATGAAATCTATGGGGAGTTTAGCTTACATTACAGTTGCAAGGAGACTAATAATCAGAGAAGTGAAAGAGTTACTCGATATGGGAGTCCAATTTGAATTGGGAACCCAGGATCAAAACCAAGCTCTAATAGCCCAGTTTCATATGAAGCCAACCTTAATTGATGACATTAAGGCAGCACAAGACAAAGATTCTTAGTTATTAAAGTTAAAAGAAGATGTTCAAACTAGGAAAGCCCCATAATTCACTTTTGATAATGAGGTATTGAAATGTGAGAAACGGTTATGTGTGCCAAATATAGATGGTCTTAAAGAGTGAATTATGAGGGAGATGCATTATGCATTATACAGTATTCATCTTGGAATAACGAAGATGTATCATGATGTAAAAGAGCATTATTGGTGGTCCAATATGAAGAGGGATGTAGCTCAATTTGTCTCCACTTGTTTAGCCTATCAACAGGTCAAATTTGAACATCGGAAGCCATCAGGACTATTGCAGGAGATAAAACTGCCATAGTGGAAATGGGATCAGATAACCATGGACTTTGTGGTTGGTTTACCTAGAACTTCATAAGGATATGACTGGATCTGGGTAATAGTTGATCGATTGACTAAGACAACTCACTTCTTAGAAGTGAAAACCAGCTACACAACTGCTTAGTATGCCCAGTTGTATGTTGACAAGATAGTACGACTTCATGGCATACCATTAACTATTATTTCAGATAGAGGGACCCAATTTACTGCACGATTCTGGTAGAAGTTTCAACAGGCATTAGGTACTTAATTACACTTTAGTCCAGCCTTTCATCCACAAATAGATAGGCAATCAAAACATACAATTCAAACATTGGAAGATATGCTTCATTTGTGTGTATTGGACTTTAAAGGGAATTGGGATCAGTATTTGCCTTTGATTGAATTTTCCTACAACAATAGTTATCATTCGACTATTGGCATGGCACCATATGACGCATTGTATGGTAGGAAATGTAGATCTCCTATGTGTTGGGTAGAACCAGGGGAAAACAGTTAGAAGGTCCTGAATTGATCAAAGAAACCATGGAGAAGATCCCCATTATTCAAGAAAGGATGAAGACAGTTTTTAGCCGACAGAAGAGTTATATAGACCCAAAGAGAAAAGATGTTCATTTTGCTATAGGTGATCATGTATTCTTAAAGATTTCAACTATAAGAGGTGTAATGAGGTTTGGCAAGAAAGGGAAGCTATCACCTAGATATGTCGGGCCATTCGAGATATTAGAGAAGGTCAGCAATGTGTCTTATCGGTTCACACTTCCACCTAACCTGAGCCACGTTCATCTAGTGTTTCATGTTTCCATGCTGCATAAATATGTGTATGATCCATCACATATCCTAGAACCACAAGCCATTAAGGTTGATGAAGGCTTAACTTATGAAGAGACACCAGTGAAGATAATAGATCAACAAGTTAGGCAATTGCGTAATAAAGAGATCCCAATGGTTAAAGTGTTATGGAAGAACCAGACAATGGATGAATGTACCTGGGAAAGTGAGCAGGATATGAGAATAAGATATCCATTCTTATTCTAGTGACGAGGTACGTATAATTTAAAATTCGAGGATGAATTTTATTGAAGGAGGGTAAAGTGTAACACCCTCAAATTTCATGTATATAACCTTGAATATATGTTGTTTAAGCATAAATAAAGTTATCTTAGACATTAGAACATCATTCTAGCGCGAGGAGTTTAAGTGACAAAGAAAATCGAGGAGTTTAGATGCCTGTAGCTCGTTTGTGAGCTGGGTTAGTGTGAGTTGATGAGGAAGGTTTCCAGCTCGACATATATAGGTAATGCAAACTGGCTCCTCGATTTCAAGATGGATTGAGGCTGATCGAGGTGGAAATTCCCGAGATGACATTTGGCGATGTGGCATTTGGTGAGGTGGAATTGCCGAAGTGGCATTCTGCGAGGTGGAATTCTGTGAAGTGGGATTGGTGAGGTGGAATTGCCGAGGAGGCATTCTGCAAGGAGGAATTCTGTGAAGTGGGATTGGAGAGGCGGAATTACCGAGGTGGCATTTTGCGAGGTAGAATTCTGTGAAGCAGAATTGGCAAAGTGGGATTGCCAAAGTGGCATTGGCGAAATGGAGAATTGGCAAAGTGAGGTTAACGAAGAAGGAATTGGCAAAGTGGGATTAGTGAGGCAGTGACTTATTTAAAGGGAGAAGCAGTAGCCATTTTCTCACGATAACTTCTTCTCTTTTCTTTTTCTCTTCTTCATTTCTTCTCCTATCTCTCTCCAATCTGTGCCATTTGTTTTCTAGTGCATTAATACTCGGAGTTAATGCATTAGATCATTGAATTATCGCATTCAAGGCATTAGATCATCATTCCAAGCTTGGATTCTTCTAGAATTGATTTTTTGAGAAAAATAAGGTCATTCTCCAAATTTCATTTTTCTTTTAGATTAAGATCTCTAGTAGTTAAGAATAATTAATTATGAGTGCATAGCACCTTTTATGAGCATTAAAGCTACAAATTTTGAGTAACATAGAAGATACCAAAAATTATGAAATTTGATGAATAGTGACATAAATAGTAAATATATTTAAATTTCCAGATTTTCGATAAGGGATGAATTAAATTAATGATAGTAAACAATAATAGAGACTATAAGATAGTGAAAATTATAAGGAACCATATTATATATTATTAATTGAGGAAACCCTACTTTTGAGTATTTGGGGAAATGTCATAGGAAAAGAGGACTCAAGGAATTAGAGGAGATTTATTGAATGTACCAGTGATTAAGAGAGATTCAAGGATAAAATTCTTGAGGTAAGTATAAACATGGCATATGCACACTGTTTTCTTGAAACTGAATGTTCAATTCTTCATAATATCTATTTAAATGATCTTTCTATTCCGAAATATTATACTATGCAACCATATATTGACATTTTCCATGCTATTCTCAAGCAAATGATAAACTTATCCCATGTAATTATTATGTATGTGAAAATGACTTGGTCATTCTTCCTTGGACCAAACCATATAAGACCTATTGTTATCTTGAATGATTTCATGTTTATATGCTGATGGTCTTGTGACCAATATTATTTCTTGTGAAATCCAAGCTATATGAACCATGATATGTATATGTATAGAACGCTTTTCCCAATAAGAGTAAATTCATTGGTCCATCGTGCACTTTGGTAACCTAGCTGATAGGATTTTTTATCAGTGTTCTACCTAGAGGGGACCATGAGCTCTAGGTATATGTCTGGCTAAGCATATGTTTGCGATAAGATAGCAAGGCTACCGATGCGCTCTGTTGTGATAGGTAGCAAGGCTACTGATGCACTATGCAGTTCTATCATATGATTTGACAGTGCTATTCGATTGTGAGCACTTATGTTCTTGTAAGCCTAACCTTATGATATTCCTTATCTATGATCCTTTGGTTTGACCTTTATTTGCATGTTTATATCTTACTGAGTTGAAAGTTCACTCCTCTTTTATGGATTTCAGGTGATAGTGTAGCTCGAGAGGGAGCTAATATAGAAGACAGAGCTTCTTGATTCATTCCTCCAAGAAGACTCTATGTAATTCTTTTGAGATACATATATATGTATGTATATAAATATTCATCAGTTTGTATTATGGTATTGTATGTGTGAGGAGTATACTCTAGAGCTCCATAATTAGATGTTGAGGGTAATTTATTTTGATGTCTAAATTATTACAATTGGGCTGCCCTTGTTTCTTATTGATGTGGGATGTATCTTTTGATCGGTAAGGAACAAGAGGAAATCATATGCTAATGAATGTAAGTGTACAATTGGTTATCTTGTGAATCACAGAAATGAATATTTATAATGATAACTATATATGGCGTGGATATGTATTGTGTATGAGATCCAGGATATGAGTGTTCTATGGGTTTATGGTGGCCTTAAGCCTACCCTTACCCTAGGACCGTCACACCACAGGAGTTTGGGTGTGATAATTTCAATCTTTAGAAAGATCAAAGAATAATCAATAATAACAAGTGGAATTTAATCAAGAACGAAACATATTCTTTGGGTCAACAAATCAAACATGAGTATGCATAATGATGTATACATTACTCACCTTTGCTTATAACTTGAACATTTCCCTTTTCCTTTATCATTTATTCTTTGCCTTATCTCTTTTGGTGCCCATCGCATCTCTTATTCATTCTTGACTCTACATATCCAATTAATTTCCATTTAGATACTATTTAACATAAACTTACATTACTTATATTTATATTAAAGAAAATTCCTCAAATTTCCAAGTTACTAGGGTTTTGCCTATAAAAAAACCTTACTGGCAGCCTGTGTTCTATTACACATATCTCTCTCTACACTTATCCAATTGCTTCAATTATTATTCCTAATTAAACTTAACATATAGGTTCTAACATATCCAAAATTCACATTAAAATCATTATTACACAATTTATGGCATTAATTTAAACTTAGTGCTACAACCAGTCCTGCTACCTGCATTTTGTCTACAAATCTTATTCTGGCAAGTACTGTTCTTTTGTTAATAACTCAAACAGTACTTAACAAATTACTATAATTCCTTCTCCTATTGAACATATATAAAATTATAACATATACAAATTTTAGAATTTTTTGATCACTTTAAAATTATTAGTGAATTTCCAAAGCCCTGAAATCTCTATCCAAATATGCCCTATTTCTATGCCTATACTTAAATCTTTACTCATCCAATTAAAAAAAAAATTACAATCACTTATATCACACATAAATTAACATCTTTTATGTTTAACACTTTCTCTAATTCAAAACTTAAGGTCCTCAAATTAATAGAATTTTGTAACCTATGTTCTGTTAAATAGTCAATCCAATCAGTCTATACTTATAACCTAATATCTCATGAACCACAAATCCAATTGAAAAACCATTTTACAGGCTTATAAATAAGACATAAAGGAACACTTTTTATGTTGAAAACTTCTTCTAATTCTGTATCCATCATTATATACAATAAAAACACAGTAGCATTTTCTAGAAAACCTAATTCCAGGTTAGACACAGTTTTTACTCAATAACTCTTCCCTCAATTCAAATTTCACAAATTCCTTTTACAAAAGTCTAATTACACTTTTATCTACAACTTTTATGTTTTAAGCATCCTCAAATTCAGTCTTTAAAATTTTAGAATAATAGCCACAAGTTACTGTCTCAAAATAGAATTCAGAAACTACATTAACCCTAGCTCATTCTTAACATCTTAAGCTTAATTAGACAGACTGGTGCTTGTTTGAGGTGTGGCCAGCAGGACCACTATGCTAACATATTTACATTAAGGGTAGAGTAGCAACCATCTATTACAGTTTCTCATCCAGTGGTACAGACGAGTCAGAATGTGGGCAGAGAGGCTTCAGGCAAAGGCAGAGGCAGGGGAGGACAAGCTCCTAGTGGTAGTCAGGCTTCAGATGGTAGGGGTCAGGGCAGAGTGTTTGCAGTCAACACCCAAGAGGCCTAGAGATCAGACGTAGTCACAGGTACTATTATGATTCAGAATAAGATTGTAAATGCTTTATTTGATTCGAGTCCTACTCACTCCTTTGTGTCACCACACTTTGCACCTAAATTGAATAAGGAGAGGAGATTGTTAGATGTGCCTTTGATGATTGCTACTCCTATGGGTGATAGTTTTGATGTAGATTATTATTACCCTGACTGTTTGATTGAGATTGATGATAACATCTTGCGTGCTTATTTGATTGAGTTACCTGTGTTAGAACTACATGTTATTTTGGGTATGGATTGGCTTACGAGGCATCGAACAGTTATTGACTGTTATCGAAAGAGGGTTAGGTTTCAGCCTAAGGGGTAGCCAGAGTTTGAGTTTCAGGGTGATATTCGAGAGTTTCGGGTTAATCTGGTTTTTGCTACCCAGGCTAGGAGGATGATTGGGAAAGGTTGTTCAGCCTATTTAGCACATGTGATAGATGTACAGAGGTCTTCTATATAGCTTGATCAGATACCAATAGTTCGGGAGTTTCCTGATGTGTTTCCTGAGGAGTTCCTAGAATTGCCCCCTGATAAGGAGATTGAGTTTGAGATTGAGGTACATATAGGCACTGACCCTATATCTATTCCTCCATACAGAGTGGCTCCAGTTGAACTGAAGGAATTGAAGGTGCAGTTACAGGAGCTATTGGATAGAGGGTTTGTCACAACCCAAACCAGGGAGCCGTGACGGTCCAAGGATATGTGATCCGTCTGTGGCTACCGATACCTTGATGAACCCCTAATACAAATTAGCTTATACATCCAATACAAGTTACATGCCATCATATTACATCTAGGTCTATTTCTCATGCTCATAACCTTATTCGTGCTAAAGTTCCTGTTACATACAAATTCATGCCAAATCTCATACATAATACATTTTAGGTCTCACAAAATATATATCCCTAATTTTCTGCTAAAAATCCTGCAGAGTCTCCTCTGCATTTTCAACATGACAAACTTGCAATTTAACAAATAAACACTCCCAAATATCATTTCTCAACTTAACTCCATCTTCACATCATCAAACCCTCCATATTTCTCAATTCATAACATAAACCATCATCATTAGCATCATACCCGCTTTAATACCAAACTGAGCAACTATATCATCATGCACACATACATAAATACATACACATTAACCTAAATACTCATACTTTAGATTGTAGTACCATAGAGCTACTAGACTAAATTTGGATAAAAGATTGATTTATATTGATTACATATATTTGTCAAAATGTCCACGGTGAAGAAAGAGTAGCCTGTGGAACTCGGATCTCACCGTCACCTGAAAAAATTTAAAACTACGGGGGTGAGTATAAAATACTCAGTAAGTAGTTATATACAAAAATGCATGAAAATCTTATACCATTGAAGTTGAACCGGAACCTGAAATGGTTAGGACAAATAATAGTAGGGAAAATAGAGCAAATAGTACTGAATCATGTGGTGCAAAGTAATGAACTATAAGAGTAGCATATGAAATGTTCAAAGCATGGTGAACAATGATAACATGTAGTATAAGTTACATCACATATGATATAACAGGTAAATAAGGCCAAATATGTCAAATATGCATAATCGTGCTAACAAGTATATATATAGCGCAATAGCGCGAAACAAGTAAATACGTAAGAGTGATCGACTTTTATGACTATGGAATATAGCTCTCCTCCCTAGCAAGGGTCAAATAAGGTACCAGTGTACACACGGTCGACGAAAAATCCTGCTACACCGTTGTAGTAGCCTTGTTATGATATCATATGTAAAAGTCTTATATAATAAGTATAGGTTCACAGATATAGCTCAGTTTTACATATAATAGCTCATTTTCATGTTACAAGTATCATATAGGCATGTTGGCCAAAGTTAATGTCACAGCCCAACTTAGGAGCTATGACGGTCCTAGGGTACGGGTGATGCTTATGCTACCAGTACCACGAAGAACCCATAATACTATACTATATGGCATGCAAAACATTAATAAGCTCAAAATGGCTTAAATATCTTATGA
>CANXYC013006977.1:0-33646 GCA_948193065.1 Aleurites moluccanus | reverse complement strand
TTAATATATATACATTATTATTGTTACAGTTAATATTATTATTATTCATATGCTATAGCTAATATATATATATATATATATATATATATATATATATATATATATATATATATATATATATATATATATATATATATATATATATATATAATGATATTTTAGAGACAAGAATATTTAATCCTTATATTTTGATTTCGTCAATAAATTTGATCATTCTATTAATTTTTTATTTTTCATTAAATTTTAGTAAAATAAATATATAAAAAAAAAATAAAAGAAAAATTATCTATTTTTAATTATTTTAATTTTAATTAAATAAAAAAATATTTTTTATTAAATATATAAAATTAATTTTTAAATATATTAATTTTAAAAAAGTAAATAGTTAAATAAAAATTAATTATTTTAATTAAACAATAAGTAGTTTTAATTAAAAATAATATTTATTTTAATTAAATAAAAATAATTAATTTTTATTTAATTATTAATTTATTTTATTTTTTAGTATATTTAATTTAAAAATTATTTTTTTGTAATTACATAAAATTTTGAGGACTAAATTATAAATTTTTAATTACGTTTTAATTAATATAAGGCTCAGGAGCGGAAGTTAAGGGAGAGAGTGAATGAATTTCTAAGTTTTAATAATGTTAAAATTAAAATTATATTTCGAAAAATATTAAAAGTCAATATATTTCTAAAATTAAATATTAAACTCAAAATTATATTTTATTCTTTCTTGTATTATTAATTTCTAGTTCACAAGAATAACTAATCTCAACTATACTTTTCTTAGATGGATGCAACACATACCCGATTTATTTTCAATCTATGCAACCTATATGCTAGAATATTTATAATGGTAAGATCAATCTGAAGTATGAAATTTTATTTATGAACATAAAATATGCAGAAAAATGTGTCTATAGATTTTTAAATATTTCATTTAATACTCAAATAATTGTGTCTTTTTGAATACTAACTCTCTCCTTGTATAAAGAAGTTTTGGATTACTATTTTACTTTATTTTTCATATGATTACAGTAATATAATAATAGATTAGTTGTCAATGGTTCACCACTTGCTTCCAACTACTCTATATACATATTCTACATGTCTTCATCTCTTATCAATCTCTTTTGGTCATTCATATCCATATCATCTCATAGATAAGTTCCATTCTTTACAGTCAGATTCTTAATAACAGGATTCCTAAATTCTGTCATATAATCTTTCTTTTCCTAACATAAATATTATCTAACATCGACTTTTTCCATGTATATATCTAATGGTTTTCTAGGTAGACTATTAAAATGATATGTTAGACTAGATGGATTGTAAAAGTTTTTATTATATATATAAAATTAATTTTTAAATATATTAATTTTAGAAAAGTAAACAGTTAAATAAAAATTAATTATTTTAATTAAACAAAAATTATTTTTAATTAAAAATAATATTTATTTTAATTACATAAAAATAATTAATTTTTATTTAATTATTATTTTATTTTATTTTTATATTTAATTTAAAAATTATGTTTTTGTAATTACATAAAATTTTAAAAACTAAATTATAATTTTTCAATTACTTTTTAGCCAATATGAGGCCCAGGAATATAAACTAACAGAGAGAGTGGGAGAATTTTAAAGTTTTAATAATGTTAAAATCAAAATTATATCTTGAAAAATATTAAAGGTTGATATACTCTTAAAATTAAATATTAAACTCAAAATTATATCTTATTATTTCCTTGTATCATTAATTTCTAGTTCACAAAAATAACTAATCTCAACTATATTTTTCTTTTCTTAGATCGATGCAATATAGACCCGATTTATTTTCAATCTATGCAACCTATATGCTAGAATATTTATAATGATAAGATCTATCTAAAATATGAAATTTTATTTATGAACATAAAATATACAGAAAAATGTGTTTATAGACTTTATAGATTATCTTCATCTCTTATTAATCTCTCAAGGTCATTCATATCCATGTCATTCCACTCTCTATATATAGATTCCACTTTCTACAGTCAGATTCTTGATAAGAGAGCTCTCAAGTCCTATCATGTAATCTTTCCTTTCCTAACATAAACATTATTCAACATCGACTTTTTCTATATATATATATAATGGTTCTTTAGGTAGACTATTAAAATGATATGCTAGACATAATGAAGCAATTTAAATGCAAATTAGCCATAGACAAAAAACAGCTAACTAATATTGCAAAATCCAATAACTTAGCTTGTGTGGTATTTATAATTGTTGGATATCCTTTGATCCAATTATTTTGAGAATAAACAAGGAATCAAATTTCTCTATTTATATCAAATAGTAGACTTCTCTAATAATATATTTTTCAAGTGTACTCGGTGTTGTTTCAATTTTAGTTCATAATTTTTTTTCCCTGATAAATGGAGCTCATGAATTTTTTTAAACATTCTTTCAAAAACTTTGAAAATTTAGAGAAGATGACCATTTCTATTTTCATGTTTGGAGCATTATTATTTCTAATTCAATAAGACTTTCAATACATCTAGTTCTAGAAATCTATTTGAATTGAATTCCATCATAGTTTATTGAATATAAATCTAAATCTACCCTTATAACTTGTTTTTCAATGATTTAAGTGAACCAATTTTTAGAAAATATTAATTTGAATAAATCTTTTTTCTTATACACCATAAAAACGTTAAACAATATTGATTAGTTCTTTAATATTAATAAGGTTTACGCAAACTTATTAGTGATGTGAATGAAATATTTCTTTGACTGAATTTTTTTAACTATTTTAATTTTTCTAAGTCTCACTACTTAGAATAATCTGAAGCATAATCTCTATAAAGATGATTTCTTTCTCTTTTAAAAAGTTTATTTCAAAACTCTCCATCAGCTAGTTAAACTATCAGCTAATAAATTTTGAAGCCAAAAGATTATGAACTACTTAATTTTGATTGAAATAACTCGAAGTATGATCTATTTTGTCTCTCTATAAGGATGATTTTTTTCTCTTTCTGAAAGTTTATTCCAAATATTTTTTTTTTCTTTTTAAAAGTTTATTTCAAAACTCTCCATCAACTAATTTTGTGGTTAAACTATTAGCTAGTAAGTTATGGAGCCAAAAGATTATGAACTAAGTAATCTTGATTGGCACTCCTGATTGGACTAATAGAATATTAAATCTGTTTGTAGGCATGGATTCACCCAACCAATAAAAGTGAGCCAAAGATTGTAAAATGAGGATGCCTACCTAGTAGCAATAATAATCAGAAGTTGAAATTTTAATTTGGGCATCTCAAATTTAAATTTCATAAAAATAGATTTAATGAGATATAGAAAGGCATTGATTGATATAACTTTAAGCTGAATCATTTTTGACCTATATATCACCCAAACCTATTCATAATTTAAGTGTATGTTAGTATATAAAAAATTCATTTTTATCATCCAATGCATCATGGCACGCATTTTATTTCACAAATCAAACGAGCAAAAACATTACTGTTTATGGAAATAAAAAAGACAACAGTAGCAAATTAATCAAATTGAAATCATTCCACATCTGTCACGGTCTGCTAATTTCATTTGCAAACACAGAAATGACACAGTGCAAACCTTCAAGCATCAATATGAAAATATCTACAGAGATAACCACATGATATGATAGAGATTTGCATATTCATATATTAAATTTCTAAAATTAGAATGGGTAAAAAAACAAGGGAAAAAAAGAAGAAGAGAATTTTATTTACCCCTGGAATCGAAGCAAGCATGAAAGTCTTGGAATGTAGTGAAGGGATCAGTTAACAAAGGCGGCTTTAGTAGCATCACCTCCCATTCAAGATATGTCAACCAACCTTCATCTGCTTCAATTGCAACTTTGCATCCCTATGCACTGGTACTTCAATGGAAGCTTCTCTCATGCTGCGAGAAGAATATTCCAATCATCTTTACAAAGTGAAAGGGCAAGAAATCCCAATGTATGCACTTCTGCATACAACATATAATTTGAGAACTTCCGAAAGATACCATTAGATTTTCTCCATATCTTCATTGCAAGTGGCTGTGAAACTGATCAAATTTGGAGCTAGAATTAGCCATGTCAAATCGCACAACTTATATATAGCAACTATGCACATGATGAACTTCCTGAAAGCTGTTAAAGCGTTGCTCCCCAGATGTGCGGGCTTGCAGGGACATTCCAATTTCATCATAAAGTCTAAGCTTACACTAAACAATGAATGTGAAAAGAATGAATATTGAGGGAATTTTAAACCAAAGATCCATAGAAGTTGCAGGGCAAGAGTGTAGCTGAGTGATGTTGGTGCAGAAAAAGCTATGTAGATTGAGAGCACTTTTTACTGGTATGCTCAACTCTTTTAAATGTGTAAGCATAGCTCCTGATTTTTAAATTACTATCAGACAATTTACTATCAAATTTTCATATCTTCTTTTAGAAACATAATATATCCCAAAATGACAAACTGGATATGATCATTATCAGGTAGGCTAGAGAAGAAAGCATCAACAAAATAGAGATAATTAAAGACACCTTTTTTTTTTTTTTTTTTTTTGCAATGGCACAGTAAATACTCGCAAAAAGTCATCAGCTGTCACCAATTTCAGAATCCAAATTTGACGAGTTAGAAGTTCTGTGATCTTTTCTGGAACGAAGATTATTGTTTCTGGGACAGAGCCAAAGCCCGAGGAGTCCAATCCAAAAGAAGCCTCCCTATGTTCTTGTGAGATTTGTGTGGAAAGTAAAGAAATGACTAAATGTCCACAGCTAAGGGCTGCGCCCACTCTCTGTTCCAATGAACCACTAAGCCCTTCGAAGAGGACTGCTTGGCCATTTTGTTGTATGATAACATGAAGAGACGCCATTATCGAATCTAAGTGCCCCATTTGCGCCATGGAATAATCAAATTATTTTAAGTCGCTGCCTCTTAGTAGCGTAATAAGAAGAAATATGAAGACATCATTAGTTTTTTTTTTCTCCTTTGAATGACCCCATAATCAAACGCAGGAACTCATTAATTGATCTAAATGATATCTAACCAGTAACCACCACAAACTTAGGCCTTCATTTTCAGAGAGAATTTTCCTTGAACTACGCTGCAAACCGTAGCCATTATCAGCTTATTAATTCGGTAGTAATGAAGACATTAATATCAGATAACAACACGGAAAAATAACACGTAATAGCACCCAAAAATTGTTATCCAATTACTTAATGAACTGCTGAATTTTCAATCTGGTGATTATGTGCTTCAAGAATCCACCAATACAGTAAAGCAATCTTCAATATTACCAAGATGTTGTTCACATTTAAATACGAGTTACATAATGATATCAATTCAAATCCTAGATGGTGCAACAACACAGTATGATCTAAATCAAAACCTCCTTAAACCTATAACAGCTTCTTTCCCACACTGAATAACTAAATTACAATAAAGTATTACATCCTAGTTTTATTTTCACAGGGTACAAGGTCAAAGCCACAGAAGATAAATGGGCAAGAAAACAAGCAGCAAATCTTACTTTTGATCTCAATGTTAGTCCCCTCGAACACACAACATTTGCTGTCTGAAATTAAAAAATTCTTCAACTTTACTTCTCCAGAATCTAAATTCCAGAAGCATATCCTCAAATCAAATGTTGAAATGCTGGGCAAGTTTCAATTTCTCATTGTGGGAAGCGGGCATCCTGCTTTCTTCTACCACGTTTCAGCAAAGGAGTACAGGCACAGTACACCAACAGGCAAATTGCAAATGAGATTGCCAATACACAAAAATCAGCAACAACCAATTCTAGCTTTTAGCTTTATTATATAATTAGTCTTAGAATAGTGATTTTTCATTACTCATTAATAACTATAGAAGATAAAGAATTTCTCAAGTATAGATGTTTCTCCAACGTACAAGCATTGTGATAAATGTTATGCATCATCACCTGGCGACTTCTAAAAACATGAGTATAAGTCCAGGACATTGGCCATGAGATATCCTGGTGAAGCATCAGCATGTCTCTCAGCTAAAACTCCATCCAAGCCCAAATTTTAAGGCATATGAAAGAAGCAGAAGAGCGTCACTCATGGAATGTTCATCAAATCAAAATCAAGAAGCACAGAAGGAAGCATCATCCAAACAATTGAGGAGTTTAGATATAAAACCAAAAAAACATCAATGCTTCTCAAGATGTTGGAATATTAAATGCAGCAGCATGCATCTATATCAGATTTGATTACCTTCATTCTAGCTTGCAAGGATAAAGCCCATCCTATCTTCATTAACATGTTATAATAAAATGTCAACAACGTCAAACTCGAAAGACGGCTTTGTATTAAAATCAAATGAAATAATAAAAAAATCATACCAATGGCCAGGGCAGCCAGACACAAGTTTCTGTAGGAAATCAAGTGTGCATGTTGCCCCTTAGTCTACACCCACTATGAGGATTACTCAATGAATCGTCATCTTGAGGCCTCTGCAAACAAGCAAGCCTCCAATGCTGGCCATACTGGTGATGCATCAGCATTCTCATCACCATGCTGCTAGACACCATTCATAACAGGATCAAGGTTCAATGGAAAAACCCACAGAATGATCATGTCAAAAGCAAAAATAAAGGATTGTGGCAAATCCTGAGGGTGCCACCTAAAGCACAAAATACAACCCAATTGGCAACTGTTCTCATATATACTATGAATCAATTTTGGACAACTTGCAAAGGACATTTGAAAAAAAAATTAATAAAATTCCATCTCAATCCACAAAAGTAACTATAAGTGTTGGTTTCTGATAATTTTGCAATTTAGAGAAGAATAACTCTTAAATAACTGAAACTCTATTTCACATCCATTTGATAAATTGGATTCAATGTACAAGTTTAATGAACAGAAAAAGTAGAGAATACCAATAATGCAAATACACATTAGAAACAATGAACTAAAAGTGAAAATTCTGGTTCATGGTACTGAAATTTATAATCCACATTCAGACAATCAAATCAAATCAAATAAAATAAAATAAAATAAAGACATTAGGGAAAAAGGAATAAGCCATGCTAACTTCTTAAAACAAAAGATACACAAATGAGAACTAGATTATACATTTCTTTCATGCAATTTAGTCCTTTACAACATCTTGAGATCAACGAGGGAAAGTATATTGTCGAACAATAGAAAAAAGGAAAAAGAGAGACTAAATCCTTAAGTCAACTGAAAAGAAGGGTACTATTTGCAGGCATCAAATTTCTTAGGACCATTAAATGTTCATCATCTGAAATATGAAGCACATGACGTAGATTTGTCAATCTTGCTTCATCTTCCCAACTCAAAGGTCCTGAAGCATATAAATCCTTAATAGTAGTAAAGTATGTTTGTAATTCTGACCTATCGAATTCTACCCCCAGTTGCTCATCTGAGGAAAGTGAACATCCTTCTTTTTCATAATCCACTCCAGAAGATGACTCAGCATCACTACAGTAATCCTCTAAATTGCTACTGTGTTGTGTAGAAATCCTAAAGGGCAAGTTGCGAGCACCATTGCTCATTGCACTACAACTAGCAACAGAGGATGTACAATCATCAGTATGCACAGATATTGAGGACTCTAAAAGAACACTATCATTTCCACTAGTCTCATCCATTCTAGAAAACTCAACTGTTGGAATATTAAAAGAAGAGTGCACATGATTGTCACCCACTATTTCATTTGGATAAACAATTGCATCTACCTTTTCAAAAGTTGGATATGGATTCACCAAACGAATTCGTTGATGGCTACCATCTTTTTTTATCAGTCTCTTCTTCTGAGCAGATACTGGATGCACTTGATGATCATATGAACCAAGTGGGGATCTTCTCTTCAATGTTCTTGTTGCAACCACATGAGGCTTTGGAATTTCAATCACTTTCTCCACAGGAGTGAAATCATCTTCAACACGTTGCTTTATCCATGTATTTGACTGGCTTTTACCGAAAGGCATACCATCAGTCTTCACATCCTGTTCCAAAAACCCAACAAAAATGATAATTAGGAGAGTGAATAGAATAAAAGACATAAAACAATTGTTGTGTGGATTTGCATCACAAGGCATAAAGAATACATTCTAAATAAGCTGATATAATTCCCCAAATGGAGAATCTCACATCAAACACTGTATAACAACCCATTAATGATCTGCAAAAATTTAATCGCTGCCCATAAATTAACAGTAACCTACAACTACTGTACAGTTTGGTCCAACAAATCAAAGCACTGAATGCTTGCTAGAAAATGACTGTTAGGGCTTGGAGATTAGAGAAGAGGGGGAAAAAAAAAAGACGCCATTTATGCAAGTGCAAGACCCACAAGTTCTATAAGGAATCACAGTAGTGCTATCCATCAGTGTGTTTGCTTGAGGCAGCCGCTTTCCCCATGCACTTGTAAAGACAAGACTTTTGCCTATGTGCAAACAAGTGGAAGAATTGAAAATTATACTTTTTCCAATACTCCAAACCATGGAAAAAATGTGCAAACAAGCTCAGAATTGAAAATTACCTTTCCAATCACAAACCATTTACCATCTTGCCAGCACTGTCGAACCCTTAGATGAGACTTATGCACACGCAAATCCTTGGACAATCCAAGTATTCTAACCAAAAAATTATTCATGCTAATAACCTTCACTACTCTTGCTGGTTTCCAAGAGAGATCATGAAAAGCCTCAACAAGATCACCCGGTACCCAAGTACTCACCCCTTGCACAGGAGGTGGGCAAGGCCTTATCACCTTTCTAGGCACCCTTTCTACAACTGCTTCATCTGTCATTGGAAACCAACCATACTTCACGCTATATGTGTGGCCATTCCCAGAGATTACTTCAGCACAAAGCCATGCACCAGTAGAGACCTCCTTCTTGCTAAATACCTCCACTTTACTCCCTTTCTTGAATCTCATGATGTCTATGATTGAAGAACAAACAGGAATCATCAACCTATCATGACAAAACAATATAAAAATTAGATCCTTATTGCAAAAACAGATCTAACAATACAGTAGCAAGAAAAAACAGAGATAAATCAAAACAAATTATACAATGAGAACGAAAACATATTATTAAGTATAACTATCTAAGCAATATACACCAATTTACAGATGGAAAAAACAGGTGAAAAAGAGTCAGACACGGAAGAAAAAAACAAAACCCTCAAAGAATAATTCAATATAAACCCTAGAAACAAAAAGCATGTGTGTGTGTATATATATATATATATATAGATATATATATATATATATATAGATATATATATATATATATATATCGGAAATTAATAATACACAGTATAAAAAGCATCAACATAAACTGCAATTATCGTATAAATAACAGAAAGAGGAAACAAATTCAACACAGAAGAACATAACAAAAACCACACACAGAATCGAATAGCCTAAAAAATAAAGCAAAATCCAAAAATCATTCAATATAAGCCATATAAGGCAAATTATATATCAAAACTGACAACATCAAAATATCAATCTAAGTTCTGAGAATTAACAGAAAATCATTAAATTGGTAGAGCTTACTCACCTTTTTTAGCGTTTTTTTCAGGTTTTGTGTTTGGAATTAGATTTCTGCGGAATTTGACAACTTTCTTTTACTTTTTTCAGGATGAATTTTAGTGAATAAACTGATTGTTGAGTTTCTAAATCGTATTTAAGCTAGGGTTTATGAAGATCGGACGGTTATCGTGTTATCTCGTGGTGGTTACGGAACTAGACGGTTCATCTTGTGATTTGGGCCATGAGTTAGGCCGAGCCCAATTCAATAAAACCTTTTAAATCTGGTTTATTTAATTAATTAATGAGTCAATTTTCAACTAGTCAAAGTTTGGCTTATTTAAGCTCGTCAATTGGGTTAATAGGAACAGGTCATAAGTGAGTTTTTGCTAAGAGGAAGTGTAATTGGGTAGCCGATATTGGCTAAAAAAAGCCATTGAGACTAATCTAATTTGTAATCACAACGCATAAAGGATGTGTAATTTTAATTCTGATGTTTATTTAAAATTATAATATTTAATTATTTTTCAAAAAATATACGCGTCGATAATTAAAAAATTATTTAAATATTTAAATATTCAATTATTAGAGATTAATTATCGATCCATTTCTTTCAAATTGATAAAATCTGATAATAATTAGAAATTGTTATTACCAATTGAAATAAATTTTAATTAAAAAAAATATTTTTATTTTAAATCGGTAATTATCAATCGTTTATTTAAATATTTTTAATGAAATCAGTCAATTTTAAAAAAAATATATAAATGATATTAAAAAATTTCGATAATTATAATATAAATTATTAAGAAATAAAAATTTAATTAATTTCATTTAAAATAACTACCTTTTATATGAATATATTGATGGTCAATTCAATTTATTTATTACAAGTCAAGCTCTGAGATAGTAAAAACTCGGCTCAATTAGGTCATTTGCAGCACTATTTGTGGTGTCTATGATACTAATAAGTCATACAATCCACTACAACGTAAATTCACACACTAATTCATGGTATTTTTTTGTTATTGCTGTTGTTTTTGTTATTGTTGAGAATCTTGAGATAGATGCTAAGGTAGTAGTCAATGGCGTGCTGTGCAACCAAGAAGATAGCTCAGAGTTTGGAGTCCTTCTTGATGAATGTAAAATGTAGTTAATTCAATGCTGAATTATGAAAATAGGTTTTATTGGGAGATAAGTTAATGAGGTGACTCATGTTTTGTCATAACTATCTCATGCATATACCATTATTGTGTTTACTGTTTGGGATGAGCCCCATCATTTAAATAGGGCTGTGATGATAAAATTAAGAAATTAATATTAGGTGGATAAAAATTAATTTTATTTAGAAAGTTAAATTTTAATAAATTAAATAAAATATTTTTTATAAATTAATGATATTTTTAATTAATTTTAAATGGATCGAAAATTAATTATATATAAAAAATTATATTTAAATAAATTAAATTTTTTTTTATATATTAATAAAAAAAAAATTATCCGAATAATCTTAATTCATCTGGCCATATAATGTCCCGTACCTGAGGCTCTTCTTCACGATCTTTCTTTTGTTTAATTAATGATATGTTTTTCTTTTAAAATAAAACTTCTTTAAATAAATATAAAATATATTATTTTAAAAATGAATTAGATGGTTTTTGATTTTTCAAATTTGTTATAAGTTGACTTCAAAATCATAATTTTAGTCCAACTTTACATCGCCCAGTTGCACAGGTATTCTACTAGTCCAGCAGACAATAAATAATTAACAAATAGGAAACAAATGTTTTAATCCATAAAGTTTACATGCTTGGTGCATTGAACCTATATATATAAAAACTTTCAATGTTATATATTGATATTTGAGAGAAAAATAGTAGTATTGTACAATAAATATTAGGTATTTTAAAATTTATTATATATATAGTATTGATGATGTATAATTAGAAGTGCAAATGAGTTTGTGAGCGATTCAGTATTTAGTTCAATAAAAACTCGTTCGCACTCAGTTCATTTTATAAATGAGTTAATTTTGACCTTTATTTTAAAACTTGATGAATAAACGAGCCGAAATAAAATAAAGTTAAGTTATGCTTGATTAAATTCATGAACAGCTCGATTATAAGCTCTTGAACAAGCTCGTAATTAGCTCGATTATTAAGCTCGAGAACAACTTAATTATTATTATTATTATTATTATTATTAATCTAATAATTTTGACACTCTAAAAATATTTTTTGTTACTCCTATAATTTTTTTTAAAATTTAATTTGATTAAAATACAAATATTCTTAATTTTTTTATCTATATAATTTTTAAATAAATACTATATAATTATAATTATATTTTTATAATACTAATAGAGTTTTAGATTAAAATTTTATTAGTATTAATATAATCTAATTTTTTAATTTTTAAAAATATATTTGTTCTTAATTAACAAAAATAAAATACATATAATATTTAATTTTATGATTAAATTTTTTCTTTTTATTAATTATATTTTTTTACTTTTATTTTAGTTTTAAATATTTTTTATTATAGTTATTTTATTATAAATGAATATTTAGTCATAAACGTGTTTTAAAATTAGTCAAGTTTGAACTCGAACCCAACTTAATTATAATTTAATGAGTCGAACTCAATTATAATTTATAAACAATTTTTTGATGAGTCGGTTTGAGTTTGTTTAATAATTAATTAAACTAGAACATAATTTTTTGTTTGATTTTGAGCTCGAACTCGAAAAAAATTAATGAGTTGAGCCTGAGTAAGTTAAAACTCGGCTCGATTCGATTCAATTACAACCCTATGTAAAGGCCCTTAAATTCTTAAATTTTTATATTTTTATTCATATTTAAAAAAAATACATAAATGGTCTCCTAAATTTATAAATATTTAATTTTCTATTTAACTTTTTATATATGTTTTTATATGCTATGTTTAATATTAATATAGCACCTTAAAATTAAAATATTACTTATATTCTCTCACTAATTTGAATTATTTTTTTAGTGTTGTATTTTGCCAGTCAATATTTTATGTAAGTTATTATTGTTTGGGACTAAGGCCTCATTTGATAGGGGTGACAATGATTTAATTTGATCAGTTTAAAAAATTATTATTAAATCAAATTAATATTTTTAGTTTGATTTTTTTTTTTAAATCAAATCAATCATTATTATAATAAAATTGTCCGTTTCAGTTTGGTTTAATTTCGATTAGAATATTTTTGGTTTATTGGTTTTAAACCAATTTTTTTTTTATAAATAGTTATTATTTTATTATAAATTTAGGAAAAAAATAAATAAAGTATAAGTAATAAAAAATTTTAAAAATTATTCAATATTTTGCAATCTAAAACTTGCCTATTTTATTAATTAATACACCCAAAATTTATATTTTTTTTATTTATTTTTAATTAATTTTTATGCATGATCATTTTTTTAAATTCTAAATTAACATTAAGTTAAAAAAAATATGGTTATATATAATATAAAATCAAATATATTTAATTATAATAATAGTAAAAAATAATATATATATAAACTTTGGTTTAGTTCGATTTGAAAATGAAAAAAATATTCAAATTATAAATCAAACCAAAATTTTAATTTACTCTATTTTAAATTAAACCGAACCAAATAAATTATGAAATTATTGATTTTCATTTTAATTTGATCGATTTAATTCAG
Source organism: Aleurites moluccanus (assembly GCA_948193065.1). Taxonomy (NCBI): domain Eukaryota; kingdom Viridiplantae; phylum Streptophyta; class Magnoliopsida; order Malpighiales; family Euphorbiaceae; genus Aleurites; species Aleurites moluccanus. Next base: position 20,395 of record CANXYC013006977.1, on the reverse strand, counting down.
TTTGATCGATTCGGTCGGTTTGACTTTCACCCTTATCATTTAATTTAGTTGTTTGTAAAAGTTGTTAGTTATTACTGATAGCTATTAACTGATAATTGATAGCTAATAGTTGATAATTAATTGTTGTAAATATTTGATAAAATTATTATTAGTGGTTAACATATTTAATCACTATTAAAAATAAATATTAATATTTATTTTTTTATTTAAATATTATTTTAGAAAGATAATCTAGTTTTTTTATTTAAATAAATATAATTTTTTTGAAAAAATTATTATCTATAAAAATATTTGGTTAAATAAGTAGCAGTTATTTGGCTCCGTTTGTTTTAGCTGTTCGTAGCAGTTGTTAGTTGTTAATTGTTATTAATAGTTATTAATTGTTGTTGATAATTGTTAGCTGATAACTGGTAGCTGATAAATGGTAGTTGGTGATTGTTACATGATAATTGATTGTTGTAGGTATTTGATAAAATTATTATTAAATGTTGAATAATCATTAATGATAAATAATAATATTTATTTTTTATTTAAATATTATATTTATAGGATACTTTAATTTTTTTAATTAAAAAAGCAAAAAGCTTAAGTTAAAATTTTTACAAATAACATTTATTTAAATACTTAACAGCTAATAGCTATAAGTAACTAAACATTATAATGTAGCGGTTGAAAATTAAAAAACTAACAGCTACATAAATTTTTTTTACCAAATACTCACTTAATTGTTCGTAACAGTTGCTAGCTATTAGCTGATAACTGATGTCTATTATTTTATAGTTGATTGTTGTAAATATTTGATAAAATTATTATTAGTTATTAGTTGTTAATATGTTTAATGATTATTAAAGACGAACATTAATATTAATATTTTCATTTAAAGGTTTTTTTTAAAAGATAATTTAGTATTTTTATTTAAATAAATATATATATTTTTTTAAAAAATTTAAATTAAAACTTTTATAAATAATAAGTTTAATTATGTAACAACCAACAACTATTATTAACTAAACGATGTTAATATAATTGTTAATAATTAAAAAGTTAACATCTATATCAAAAAATTTTACCAAATACTCATATTATCTTTTTGTAAATAATAACTATTTAATTATCTAACAATTAATAGTTATAATTAATCAAATGAATTTAACGTGGCTATTAAAAAATAAAAAATTAACAGATTCATCAAAATTTTTTACTAAATATTCGTAAAAACTTAATTGAATTCAGCCGAATTTATTACTATTTAAATATTTCTTTTGTTTTCTTTTTAACCAAAACAAGAGATGGGCTGCATGAGCAACTTCCGAGTTACTTTCCCAAGTATCAAAAGAAAAAAATAAAAAATAAAAAATTCCACGAGTTCCAATTGGACTTTCCTGTCCTCTTCGTTCCAGAGAAATTATGCAAAACGTGGTCGTTTCAAATCTTCGACTTTCAACCGCATAAATTGACATGTAACGTCTCTCATTTTTAAACCCACAACGTGGCGCCATATTAACCGCTCCAATAACTTCCCTTCCCTCCCAATTTCTCTGAGAACCAGTGCCCTTACTGGCAGTTACTGCCCACACCAAACATCAAACCCTCCACTCTCTCTCTCTCTCTCTCTTTCCTCTAACACGTATGCGATTATCATTTTCTCTCTCTAGACCACCACCTCATAACCCATTAACTATGGCGTCCGGATCGTCTTCTCTCATGTGGTTTCGAAAGGGTCTTCGGATCCACGACAATCCGGCTTTGGAGTATGCTTCGAAAGGGTCCAATTTTGTTTACCCAATTTTTGTAATTGACCCGCATTATATGGAGCCTGATCCAAATGCATTCTCTCCCGGATCGACTTTTGCGGGTCTCAATCGTATCAGGTTCTTATTGGAGAGTCTAGTGGATCTCGATTTGAACCTCAAGAAGCTTGGTTCGAGGTTGCTGGTATTCAAGGGAGAACCTAGTCAGGTTTTGAATCGGTGCTTGAAGGAAGTAAGAGCCTCTCTTTCTCTCATTCAGTGCAGTTTTTCTTTTACCCATCAAGAATTGTGCTTGTTTTTCACTTCTATTGTTGTTATTGTTGTAGTGGGATGTGAAAAAGCTTTGCTTTGAATACGATACAGATCCATATTACCAAGCTTTAGATATTAAAGTGAAGGTAAGAACCAAATATGCTGTCCCTAGAATAGCCTAATTTAACAGTTTCATTATTTTTAATAAGTTTATGCTCTTGTTTTTTATTGGGTTAGGCCTATGCCTCTTCTGCTGGAATTGAAGTTTTCTCTCCAGTGAGTCATACTCTTTTCAATCCTGTGGATATCATACAAAAAGTAAGGGAAATTTGACATCATTATTTTTTTTTCCTAATTGCAGAATGAATATAGAGTATCTAGTTTTTTTTTTTTTTTCCCTTCCTCTGCTGATCCTGGCTAGTTTGTGCTGTTGCAACGATTTTACTGAAAAAGAATGGAGGAAAGCCGCCGCTGACTTACCAGTCATTTCTAAAGTTTGCTGGACAACCCTCATGGGCATCATCCCCACTTCCAACCACGATTTCCTCACTTCCCCCTGTTGGGGATGTTGGAAACTGTGAGATTTCGGGGGTTCCAACAGTAAAAGAACTTGGTTATGAAGACGTTGAACAAGTATGGAACTACCACTATATAAAGATTGCTCCATTTTTTGAAATTGACGCTAATATGACAATTTGCTTGCAGGATGAATGGACTCCTTTTAGAGGTGGCGAATCAGAAGCATTGGACAGGTTAAGAGAGTCAATCAATGACAAGGTATTATGTCTGTGTTAGATCATGTAGTGAAAATTCTTTTTGCTCTTCCATTTTGCTGATTATTACAAAATAAAATGGTTTCTGCATTTATCTAACTTTAGTGCTTCATTTTTCCTCTCAAGGTTTTGTAGCCCCGTATACTTTTTTTTCTTAAAAAAAAAAAAAGAACAAGAATTGCAATCTGTAATTTGAATATTAATCTGTTTCTGTATGTTTAATTGTGAAGCCTCATATTAGTAACTAGGTTCATATATATGACCTTAACTCACAATCCATCAGGGTTTAGTTTAAAGCCCTAAACTTTTGGTTAAAGATGTGTGATGTATGACCAATTTGTTTAAGATCATTCTCCTATTTCCACTCGGCACGACTTCTGCTATTGGAATCACAGCAGAGTTTCTATCTTGGGGATTACTGCTGTCAAAAAGAGTATGAGTTGGGTTAAGAGGTCATCCTATGATATTTTTGTCATGGGAAAATGCTGCATGTGTAAATTGCACTGAAAATCATGTTGGATCTATTTGGTCTATTCTTATTTGCTCCTCATGCAGTTTTCACAAGACGAAATGACTAGGAGGCTACCTTCTGTTTGTCATGAAAGTTAATCTGGTTTTATTTACATTCTCATTCACATCTACATATTTTCATGAGTTTTAACTTGCTTGGTCCTCAGTGTCACTTTGTTGGATGTGGCAGAGGCAGTTATGCAGCTTACTTTTTCTCCATATTGCAGGAGTGGGTGGCAAAATTTGAGAAACCTAAGGGTGACCCATCTGCATTTCTAAAACCAGCAACCACTGTGCTATCTCCATACTTGAAAGTGAGTTACTAACAATATAATTTATATTGGTTATTAACATATCTTGAGCTACAAACAAAATGATTTACATTGGTTATTGGAATCTCTTTTAGTTGATGTGAGGATTATAACATTGACACTGGAAAAATCTGGATGAAACCCACCAATGTATAGGATTCTTTTATCATTTCTTCATTTTTCCTTGCCAAGTTTTTCAATCTGTTTGGCAGTTTGGCTGTCTGTCTTCCAGGTACTTCTACCAATGTCTTCAAGATGTCTATAAAAATGTGAAAAAACACACATCACCACCTGTTTCTCTTGCTGGCCAGGTCAGTTTTACTTCATCATTATATGTACTCTGATTGCAATTACCATTGAACTAAAGTCTAGCTTCAAATGCTGGCAGTTGTTGTGGCGAGACTTCTTTTACACTGTGGCTTTTGGCACTCCGAACTTTGATCAGATGAAGGATAATAGGATATGCAAGCAGGTAAGAATAAATATTAGTAGCCCAAGATTTCCTTATAGAACCAGTGTAAATCCTCTAATATCTTCTGTCTCCTTTTATAGATTTTGGCTTTAAATTATATATTTTTTTTTATATCAAGAAATGAATTTGATAAACACGGTGCTTGCAATGAATAAAGATGAAAGGATAAAGTGAAAAATAAACTAGCCTACAGTTGTGATAATTTGATAAAGTATATTGGCTGAGATTTTTTTTTCCCTTTGTACAGTATGTTATTCTTCACATGATTGAGCCTTTTCAATATCATTGTTGGAACTTCTACATTGTCTATGTGCCATTTTGCAATATCAAATGAACTAGTTTTATTCTTTTTGCTCTTTCTAAGGGATCAAGCAGAAATAATCTTACTGTGTCATTTCTGAATCATGGAACTGTGTATTATTATTCTAAATATTTTCATTTATTCCAAGCAAAAAAAAAAAAAAAAAAAGAGCTTTCTCAATTGGTTGTGACAAGGTTTCTACTACAGAAACCTCTTTGACCTGGAGCCATGTAAACTGGAAACAAACTTACTGCTGGTTTTGTTAACTAGTAGTATGAGAGGCTATTTCTAGTTGTGCACATCACAAGTCAAATAAATAAATTATAATTCTTGCTTTCACTCTATGCTTTTCTACTTTTATGGGCTTTTTAACCCTACATGGTTTATATATCATGGAGTCTTGGTGAAATAACTATATTGCAATGTAGATACCTTGGAATGAAGATGCTGAATTTCTGGCAGCATGGAGAGATGCTAGAACAGGATACCCTTGGATTGATGCTATCATGGTTCAGGTTCGGTTTGTGACTAAACTACTGAATTCATTTTTCTAACTTATCGTCCAAGTTAAGTTTGCCATTACTTTACATGTGAAAATAGACGGCTTGTTTGAAGCATAGATGTACTTGCTCTTGTAGCTTCGCAAGTGGGGTTGGATGCACCATCTAGCACGGCATTGTGTTGCATGTTTTCTGACTCGTGGAGATCTGGTATATGGCAGACATGTCATTTTTTCTCTTTTTCATTATCTATTCGATACTTGACATGAATTGTCTCTGCTTGATAGTTTGTTCATTGGGAAAAAGGGCGTGATGTTTTTGAGAGGCTTTTGATTGATTCAGATTGGGCAATTAATAATGGAAATTGGCTATGGCTATCATGTTCATCATTCTTTTATCAGGTATGAGGCATTTGTGCATACAACTATTTATGATAATGCCAATTCGTTGGTACTTGGTAGTAACTGGCATCCACATCCAAGCTTTAAACCTTAATCTAGATTTCTTCTACCATGATTGTGAGAATCATTCAAGTTCAGCAGTGCCTTTTAAGTTTCAACAAAAGATTAAATCATTTCATGATGCTAACATAGGTGATAATAGTCTTGCTTGCTGATTGTGAAATACTATTACCAGAAAAATAAGGTGATCTACTGTGAAATAAGTGCTCTTTTTCTTAAGAAAATACGTGTGGTTTTCCTGATCATTTTATCTGCTAGCCTCTTGCCAAAAAGTGAGATAATTGGGTACCCAGATTCATGCCTTTTGCTTTGAAATATCACTTGTTTATGCTACAACTGAATGAACTCCAGCTGAAATTTTCTAAAATTAAATTGTGTTTGTGGTGACAAGTATAATCGTATCTACTCACCTATATCATTCGGGAAGAAGTACGACCCAAATGGTAATTATATAAGGCATTTTCTCCCGGTATTGAAAGGTAAATTGGATTTCTTCTCATTTCATCTTTTAATTTTGGGGCTGTATGCTGTTGTATTTTATATATAACCAAATGTCTATGATCAGACATGCCAAAGGAGTTTATCTATGAGCCATGGACAGCTCCACTAAGTGTTCAAACTAAAGCTAAGTGCATAATTGGAAGAGATTATCCAAAACCACGTGAGTTATCTAGCTGAATTCCTAGTCTAATTATTTACCTCTACTGTGAGATATAAGCAGTTGTTGAGATTTCACCCTTTTTTGACCAAGGGACCTAAATTTTAGATTTTTCCGCCCATAATACCAGTGCCTAAAAGTAGGGGTGAGCATGTATCTTGGAATTCCCGAACCGTTTTGAATAACTAAACTGAAAATCTTTAGAACTGATAAAAACCATGTACTCAATTCTTATTGTAATATTTGAACAAAAAAGAAGATATTCTATGCTGTAGAATTACTAATTATTGGGGGTGCAACCTGCTGTTCAAATGCCCAAAGTAGAAGCAGCCATTCTAAACTGTCTTGCGTACTCTTTTTTTCCGATTAATTTGTTTTATAGACTTCCCCTATAATTCAGAGTCGAGGCTTTACTTGTAAATCTTGTTTCAGTGGTTGCTCATGATTCTGCAAGCAAGGAATGCAAGAGAAAGTTGGCAGAGGCGTATGCATTAAACCAAAAATTGAATGGCCAGCTGAGTGAAGAAGATTTAGTAAATTTAAAAAGAAAACTGGAGCAAGATCAAGATCAAGAGCATAATAAAAATACAAGACAGAGACCACAAAAGTAGACCTGAGCTAAGAAATGTAGTTACTTTAGCTTTAAACCCTTTTGATGGAGATTTTATCTTTCTAAATTTTGGATAGCTGAAATATTCTCGCAATTGACAAAGGAGCATAGGAGTTTATGGAGCAACCATTGTAGGTAACAAAATGACCCTCAGTTTGATTATGTTGACCATATTTTGTATCCAAGTGCTTAACTTGCGGGTTGAATCCTTGATAGTATTGAATTTCGTTGAGTTTGTTTGCAGATTAGCTCAACATTATTGATACTAATTATATGTAATAATATGTTTTTTATCATTATAATCATCGTGTAGCATAAAAAAATGTTTGTGAGCTTATATAGCAGCTCGTATTTTAGAATTTCATCAATGTTCAACTTTTAAATGGTTGAAATTATTGGATTAAATGAATTCTACAAAATTTCCTGCAAGTCAGTTAAATTACTAGTTCTCATGTTTGTTATGTTAAAACATGTTTCATTGAATATAAATTGAGGATTTTGAAGAGAAATGACGGTATTTGTGATGGTGCATTGTGTTCAGTTCATTAATCTTCTCTTCTTTTTTTTTTTTTTTATTAATTAAACATTCTTCTAAACTAAATATCAAACAAGTTGTTTGCTGCGTCCAACTACAAAATGTTGGATTATTTACAATTGAACTTGATGATCTATTGATTTTCAAGTGTACAAGATCTCTTTAAGTAGGCTTGAACTTGTTGAATGTTTTTAGATCTGAAAGACAGAGAAGAAGCATCAAAGGATCAAGTCGGGTTTTGGCGTGAATGCTCCTGATGCTTAAATTAGAAACTATTTTAATGATTTCTAAAGAGAGATATCTCATTTTTTGTAAATTGGTCAAGTATTTGGAAAGTGAGGAAAAAATCCAGAAGTTGTGAAAACTTTTCTATTTATACCTGGTTGATTTATTGTTGGATTAAGGGTTCAAGTGTTATCTCAATGGTGGACAGAGAATAGTCCTTTTTGATTCATGGACAGCCTACTTAGTCAGATTTATAGACGTCTACATGCTAAGTGCATGCATGAATTCTGATATTGTGGTCTTGTAAGCGGCGATGGAGTGCCATACAATATTTATTGTGTCATTAATGATGTTGCCTGCATGTCTGGCCTACTCTGCCAAGGCTTGCCCAATGTCAGAGCAGAGAGATATGAGCCTCGCGAGGATATTGAGGAGTCTTTCCTTCTATTCCTCTGCTTCTTGGTGAGAAAGTTTATATCCGAGTCTTCTTTTGTCCGAGCTTTCTCTATAAGGAAGCATTTTTCGCCTGTCTTAAAGCCTTGAGGATCTTTCATCATTAATCAAGCTTGACGGCAATTCTATTGGGTTGTTGGCCTATGGGCCATTCTGGCGAGCCCCCTAATACTTGGACCTTAGGCTTGGGTTGAGGCCCAATAGTTAGGGGATGTCATTACTCCTCATAACTAGAAAGGTCATTTACTTACGACATGAATGAGACGAAATGATGGGTCGTTGTAACTAGACGACAAGGGCATGCGCACAATTTGTTGGTGAACGACCCGCTCGTCCCCTCTACAAAAGTACAAATAATAATTCATTTGACATCAAACAAAAACGTAGGTAGGCCTATTTACAATTTTTTTTTTTTAGGACAAGGCCTCTTTACAATTGATTGAAGTCAAATAAAGCAAAATTCATATAGGATAATATTTTTTCCATTCTAATAATTATTTCCAAATTATTTTTTTTTTTTATGAACTTGATTAATTTTAGCATTCGCTATTTAGCTTAAAACCAAGCCGAGTTGTGTCCCATCCGGAGGTACGACAAAAATAAAAAATGATCCATATCCTAATTTGGATATTCAAACTAATTTGGAGTTTGAATATGGGATTTTCAAAAAATAAAAAATATATATATATTTACTTTGATCTAAGCACTATTCAACCCGATTTAATTCGATAATTTAATATTTAAATTAAATTAACCATAATTTAAATTTAAATTTAATTCAAATAAATTCGATTCAAATTAAAACTATCAAAATATAAATTGAATAATTTAGCTTATACAACTAGGACTATTTATATGAAATAAGAATGTATTGTAGAAGCCTCCAATTAAATAATCCAGCATCTCAATAATACATGTTCGTATCTTCTATTTATTTCAAAATTTTCCAATGTATTTGAAAAAGAAATAAATACAATTTTTTTAAAAAGAAATAAATAAAATTGAAAATCCAGTTTTCAAAAGTGAAACCCTCAAATTCCCACGTGCAAACAAATTTCTCATGTACCAAGTCAATCCCCACACACGCCCGTCGCCACCCCTTCCCATTTTGCCTTCTCTTTTTCATTCCCCCATTTTCTCTTTAACCAGTTTTAGAGTCTGAGACTATACAAAGCTAAAAGAGAGGAGATAGATAAAGAGATACATACAGGGAGTGACCTCAGATTACAAGAGAACACAATTCTCAAAACCACCAAAACGACGACCATGTGGAGAAGAGCACTCTCTTCACAGCTCAAAACCTTAGCCTCCTGCCGATCTGCTTCCGCCTCCGCTCGATTCGTATCTCCCAATCGGTCCTCCATTTCCCCATCTCCTTCCGCTTCTCTCTTCCATCGCTACTTCAGTGCCGATGCAGGTTCTCTCTCAGATCTTCAATTATATTTGCGTATATGCAATTGTATCTATATCTCTATATATACGTTTTGAATCTCTTCATTCTTTGTTTGATTGATTTGGTTTTGTATTATTTGGTGATGGATGATAAGTACTTGTATGCCTTTGAATTATGACATGTCTGAGTGTCTATATATCTATGATTTTATAACGAGTGCATAGTGTATATGGATATGATTGTACATTTACTTAGGTGTTTTCCTTGGAGATTTGCCTCATGTTAGCTAGTTTTTTAGCGGTTAATGTCGTGTCAAACGCTAATTGCAAGAAAATGATTAGTTATAAGCATACACAGGAGAATATATTATTGTACAATATTTTTTAATGAGGGTTTTCCTCTGTTTATATGTGCATGAATGTTTGAGATTGGACTAATGGTGACCAATGCATGTTTATTGGGGCTTTTGCCCATATATGATAATTAACATGGAATTATTTGGTTTTGTAGCCAGTGTTGCTGTGGGAAAGCAAGTTGAGGATGTAATGCCTATTGCTACTGGACATGAGCGGGAGGAGCTTGAAGCTGAGCTTCAGGTAGTTATTCTTGGTTTATGGGAAAAGAAAATGAAAGATTAGAGAAGAGAAACTAAGGAGAATTAAGTGGTGACTTGACACAAAAGAACGAATAAACTGTCTAGGGCTGAATTTTACTATTTTGGGGTTCAAGGAAATGGGAAGTTAATTGTGGCTACTAATGATAGTTTTAGTTGTATTTTAGTTAAATGGCTTGTCTACGTTGTACTGAATTATTAAAATTTATTAATTGGGCGTATTGTATCTTTGTTTCCTCACATACTCTCGTTAACCAAATGATTTAAATCAATAGATGCTGTTGCTAATTTATATATTATTCTAACTATATTGGTTTGTTTTGAATAGGGAAAGGATATTCTTGAAATTAACCATCCCGTTGGCCCCTTCGGCACAAAGGTTGGTGGTTTGCAATCTCAAAAATACAGATGATGATTTGTTTAGTGTGCATGTAATTGCTAAGATTTATTTTGCCCTAATTGCTGTTGTATTGGTCAACTGTGGGTTATCATTGTATTGTAGGAGTTTTTTTTTTTTTTTTTTCAAATCTTAGCTCTTGAAAATATTCTGTTTCATTAGTGTTGGAATTGTCTACTTATTTAGTTTGATTATTGTTTGAAGTCTGTTTTTCAGATTTGGTGCTCAAAAATTATAAAAAGCAACAGTTCCTAGGATTAACTACCTGGCATTTTTTTATTGTTCTCTTTTGTCTTAGGTTATAACTTAATTTTTCCTTTGCTGAGAAGGATTAAACATTGAACCTATCTAAATGTGCCAACTGAGTAATTCTGAGTTGGAGTTTTATTGTTAGAATGGATGCATAACTTCTGTGTTGATACAACAGGTAAAAATAACCTGCATTTGGTTTTGCGGTGAACCCACCTCCACCTTCACCTCCAAAATAGGGAAAATGGTTTAACGAACTGGAGTATATTTAGATTTGCTAATTGGGTAGTGATATATTTTTTGTTCAAATGCTAATTACGCTCATTTTTCGTGCCTACCGACTTGATAAAATCTTTGATGCTACTGTGTTCTAAAATTGTTTTACCATGTAAATTTGTTTGTAACATTGCAAGATACCTGATTATATCCCAGAAGTGCTTGATTTGCTCAAAATTCGCAAGTCATTATTCACAAACACACACACACAGGGACACACTCTCAATCATACAGGTATATATGGTCTAATATCCTAGTTCTCACATCCCCCTCCCGCCCCATGCTCCAGGCAGAGTATCTTTTTCCCTTCTTGACTATTGATGCTATCTGTTTACCAAAAATTTCCATACTTGGCAAAGTTTTTGACTGATCCTTGTTCTGGTGAATCAAATGTTGGCCATTTTCTCCACGTTGTTAGAATATGAAACATGTAGCCTGTCACAATTTAATGTCCATCTACAATGCTTGACTTGTAGCTAAATATTTGTGGTAAATAGCAGAGATTTATTTAAAAAAAAATCGAGACCTTGATTTTCCAAATGTGAATAGCCATTGCACTTGTTTATGTCATTAGATTTGGAGTATAAGAAAGTTAACTTGCTTAACCCTTGAGCTTTCAAATGTGAAGAGCCAAGATGTTTACTCTTACAGTCTTACTCTATTCGTCAAGTAATGGTCAGCTAATTTTATCCTTAGCATTGTTTTCATTCAATGACTTCTTTTAACAATGTGAAGACTTGTTTAACTGTGGTTACTGGTCAAGTATATCCCTTGCACAAACTGGAAGAGGGACATATCTCTTTTACCTTTTAAATAGATGTTGTTAATGTCGGTTTTTTAAATTATATTATGAAATTTGAACCTTGGTGTATCAAAGACCTAATGATTTCTATATACAAACTGTGTTTGTTATTAGATTCATGTTAGAGGGATCTGGATTCTGAAGTCTTAGATTTTGCTGTTCTGATTTTTAAACACAATTCTGCTGATTGCTATTTAGGCTGCCAATATTCATTGTTAAAAAAATTCCCACTGACAATTTTCTAGTGATAAGACATGGCACTATTCCTTTAGGGCTCAGGTTTTGAATGTCCCACAACAACAAAGTTTTTCCAGGATTTGGTGTGTTAATCAGCATCTAGAATTTCCTCTTTGAAGCTTGTTATTTAATTTTCCCATGTTCCGCCTTTATTTTGTATATTTCCCTTGCCTAGAACTACAATTTGCGACATAAATTTATCCTGTACAGATTTGCTCTCTTTTCAGGAAGCACCTGCTGTTGTGAAGTCCTACTATGACAAGAGAATTGTTGGTTGCCCTGGAGGGGAAGGAGGTGGGTTTTTTTTGGTAGTCTTTACTTCTCTTCTTCTTTGGTGTTATGTGTGACTAATTTTACTTTCATATTTATTGCTTCATTCAGTAATGGCAAAATAATTATGCATTACGTGACAATTGATTTGACATGGTTTGCATTATTTCGAGTTACAGAGGATGAGCATGACGTTGTCTGGTTTTGGCTGGAGAAAGGCACGCCTCATGAATGTCCAGTGTGCTCACAGTATTTTGTGGTATGTGGGAGATCAGAACTGAAAACACTAGAAGTTTGTAGGATGTTCTGTGTTAGCATTCAGTTTGTATTGCGCTAGATTGGACTTAGATAATGAGATCCATGCCTAAATTTTAAATCATAATGCATCTGGTTTGTGTGTGTGAATGGAGATATGCACACACACACACAGATGAAGAGTTGGAGGACTCAGACCTCCAGGTAATTTAAGTAAGCGGTACACTGTTGTCCACCTTATCTCAATTATGAGAGGTATGGTGTTCTTTACTGAGTCATTCCTGAAGCCAAGTGTTGGGGGATGGGTTGGTTTATAATCATGATGGCTGGCCAATCAGACATCACAATATGGTTTCTCTGCATACTTGATTTAGATGGTATATATATATATATATATATATGGTGTTCTTTACTGATTCATTCCTGAAGCCAAGTGTTGGGGGATGGGTTGGTTTATAATCATGATGGTTGGCCAATCAGACATCACAATATGGTTTCTCTGCATACTTGATTCAGATGGTGTGTATATATATATATATAGACACACACACACACACATGATAAAAGATTCCATCAGAAATATATTTATGATCCATGCTGATGATTGATGAATGATGTGTGGCAAAATTCAGATACTTTGGAATCCTTAATCATTATTATGACGGTGCATGACAAAATTATTCCTTGTTCAATGATATGTATAGTGTTTAATTTGTTGGTGTTCAAATTGGAATTTATACCTTGATGCACCAGTTCATCTAAAATCTTTAACTATAGCATAACTCATCAAGCTTAATGTTTAAGCAAATGATCATTAATTATCTATACTGCACTTCTGCATTAAAAAAATGCCAGGTTGCTTTCAGAATTTTTGATTTACCTGATTACGCTGTTGGTGAATAACAGCTCGAAGTAGTGGGCCCCGGTGGACCTCCAGATGGACATGGTGACGATGAACATCATCACTAATTGCAGCATTTCAATTTTTCTCATGGAATAAAATTTGGGAAGGTGACAAGACAATTTCCAGTATACAAAGCAGAGCTAGAAGTTCAAAAGCTTAATGTCTTGTTTGTTTTTTATTGGTCCTTTATCTTTGTGGCTGTTGCTTTTTCAGCAAATGAGAGATGGTATCTTTTTTGTGGTAATGTAGACACAGAATTGGTCATCCGTTGGAACCGTGGATCTTGTTAGGTTTCGTTTGATGCATTGCCAAATAATTGACGGCTACACTACACTTCTATTCTTTCTTGAAACTTCTTGATAATAGTGTGAAAAGGAATCAATCATAGAACTTTATTCTTGGGTATGCCATGTTACATTCTTCTATTGCTACTTTTTCGAATACCACTACGTGTTATTCTCTTCCTTAATTGCTGGCATATCAAGGACAAGAAACGTACGGAATGTATTATGCAAGTGTGAATTTTGAGTAGATGATTGTTTTGATCCCCCAGCTCCCATTTACAGGGTAATATCTTGTTGATATAGACGCAGTGAAATAGAACAACCAAGAGTTTTCTCACTAAGCCTAGTGGCGTATCCTGATTACACTTATTCTTATCTTCAAGAATTAAACTTGTATATTTTTCCCTTTTATTTTTGTATTTTATTTTAATATTAAGGAACATTGTTGTAATGCTCTTCACTGTCGTGTTGAGCGTACGATATGATTTCTAGCTGGGTGTCAGCAGGGGAGATTAAAGATGAGCCAAATGGAAAAGGGATTTAGGGACCAAAATGGAAATTGGAAAGGGAATTTGGTTACTTGCTAAAGTTTTTTTCTATCTCATTCTTTGTTTAGTTATGGCCCTGAGATAGATTCTTCCCGCTACTTTCATTTTATTGATTTGCAGGTTTTCTAACTTAGTGCTTCTACAGTATAGATGAAGAAAACAACTGAGATCAAGCAGCTTTGCATTCTATGGTCTTTTTTATAGAAAATGTGAATATGGTTATCTCATACGTAACATAGATATTTTTGTGTACTTCTTTTCAAATATTTTTTCAATAATATTTCATTATAGTTTTACAGTTTTGAATAATACTTAAATATAATTTTACTCACCAATTTAAAAGAATTATATTTTTAATTATAATTTTTACTATCATGTTTTTTATTTTTTCTGAATTTATTTTGTTGGTGAATTATTTTATTTAGTTTAATTGTACTATATATATATATATTGAGTAATTAGAGGAGAGAAATTGAATCTAAATCTAAATCTATCGTCTAGACTGATTTAATTTTACTGTATAAAGTTGCATTGTATTTTCAATAGCACCAAAGTTTTAAGGTCCATTGAATTTTCAATAAATGTGAATAGGGAAAATGAAAAAGAAAATATATATATATATAAATAGAGATTTCACTATCGAAAGCAATGATAATATTCTTTGGAAACATTGTATTCCAAAAACTTTATCTTAAATGGCAATATCGAACCAATAAATAATAATGAAAAAAAGTGACCGTGCAAAATTAATATACTTGTTGAAGAATGAGGGGAGAATCAAAACAGAATTGATTCAAAATTCTGTACTGCCAATCTTACCAAATTATAATAATATGAAAGGAAGCAACATCAGCTTCTATATTATATATTATGCTACACGGTGGCTCGCCCATTTATTATTTATATTATTTAATATATAAAATAATATCTAATAAATAAAGACAATTTTTTATTTATTTAAAATTTAAGTTAAATTATATTTTATTATTTATTGAAATAAATTGTTTCCATCATTTATTTAATTTTTATATAAAATTACTTATGTGTATATATATTTTATGTTTATTTATATATGTTACTTGCATTTTATATATAGATATATATATGTGTATTATAATTAAATATATTTACATTATAAATTTTATTAAATTATAATAAAATTATGAAATTTAATTTTTTAATTAATTTATTTAAGTTACTACTCATAATTATGTTTTTAATGGTTTAAATTGTAATAATGATAATACACTTATATACAACTTGAAATATATTTGCAACCAATAAATGAATATCAAGTGGAGTATTTAGTCTAATAATTAATGAATAAATAATAATATTAACTAATTGATTATTTATATAAGATAAGTTGAATTTTATCTTGAAATTATTACTTTGGACAAGGTGCATGGTCTATTATAGTTTATTATTTATTTTGTTTATTTTCTTTGCTTTTTCAAATGCAAATATAAAAATCCAATACATTATTAATTATATTATAATGTTGCTGTAATGTTATAAATTTTTATAATAGATGTTTATTATAATATTTTATTTATAATTATTTATAAGTATAATATTTTCAGAAGATGGGAAAAAATTGAAAATAAAAAATAAAAAATAAAAAATAGAGAATTTAAATAAAAATAATAATAAATCAAACTATTCATATACATGACATATATATTTATTTAATGAGATGTCAAATACTATGATATATAAACAATATAAAATCTTTATAAATTAATATTCAATAAATAATTTTTTCGACTTAAATTAATAAGTCAAATTAATATTTGATTAATTAATATTTTTTTAATTAATAAAATTTATAATTATAAATAATTTTTTTATTAAAAGAAATAAATTAATTCTTATTACTTGCCATGTGGAGAAACATTTTTAGACACTACATTTCCTTTTTAGATGAATCACATTTCCTCTAATTATTTTGGGGACTTGTCTAATCTATCAATTCCATAACATTCCTATCACATCTCTATTTCATTTTCTTTATGTACATTTCTCATAGTATCATATGCCCAATAACAATTTCTTTTTCAAAAATTATTATTTGTTCTAATTTTTAATAATAATTTCTTTTTTTTTTCCTACTTGACAATTGAATTATGCCATTTATCATTATCTCTTTTTAAAAATTATTTTTTTAAATAGTTAATATGTACCAATATAATATTCTAATCTATGTAGTATAATAAAATAATGAAAAAAAAATGGTGGAATAAAAAAAATATTGTTCTTTTCTTCAACCATGAATAAATTGAAGTTTCTTTCATAATAAGTCCAAAAAATTTTGAATATGTAAATTTAAAGGATGTATCTTTTCTAAAAGAATGAATCCTTTTGGTTGCGTTTCATTCTATTCTTTTATCGCATTCGAAATTTGTTGATAATTTTTTTTAACTCTTAATAGTTATATTAACTTATTTAATTAAAAATATAAAACATCAATCCATAATTATTGAAAGTTCAAATAATTATTATTTTGAATTTTTTTCTTCAATAACTAGGAGCTGACTTAAATTGAAAATATAATATTCATATAAAATTATTCTTAATAAAATATTTTTTAAAATGGGTTCATGAAATTTATAATGATAATATGTATTTTTAATTTTAACAAATTAGATCACATACTTTTTAATTTTTGCGATTCTATTATCTTTGAGTTGAAAAATATAACTACACTCTTGTCTTGCTTGAATCGTACTAATATATAGATTAATAATTGATTATCAATTTTATAATTATCTTTTAATATAGAAGATCAGTAATTTCAACCTTGGTTTAATAAAAAAAAGTAGAACATTCAATACAAAATTTTAAAAATTATTTACAAGAGTGAAAAAGCCTACCTTGTGTTTTTGACCCTAAAATGGACAAAATTCATGTCCCACCGATTTCATTCTCTTCCCTAGTGCTCATTCTTATAAACAGAAAAGAAAATCTCTTCCCCAATGCTAAGAACAAAAGAACTCATTTAACACTTAACACCAATCTTTTAATAATTTACCTTTTTATTTTATTTTATTTTTGAAAAATTTAACTCTTACTGAAACACAAACTCAAGACTTTTTTGCCAACGTTAGAATAAACTTTATATAATTCCATTTTTTTTTCTTGTTGTTCATGTGAATACCTTTCAACATCAATGCAATGGCTGGCAGCAATCTTTTGAATTTCTCTTTTTCTTTAGGTTATTTTCTTCTTTTTCTCTATCTTTATGAATAGGAAAAAGTTTTTATAAACTAGAAACATAATTAGAACTCAAAAAAATTCACTTTATATATAGGAATAACTGATTTTGAGGCAATTTGAGTAACAGAACAAAATCTATGTCTGTACTCTTCCTCACAAAATCCCATTAATTATGCTTCAAGATTATATCTTTTCCCCTTTCAAGAATACTTTTCCACAAATTTGTCAAAATAGCTACTAATGTTCTCTTAACCTATCTAAACCTAATTCTTCCCTACCCATCCATCAATTTTACATCAATTACTACTTTAATTCACATTCACTAGTTAATTTATTTATCAATTAAATACTTAAAATTCAGGACATAGGGAACCCTGGCCTAAGCTATTTTGGTATGGTTCACAAATGTCAAGTCATTAAGTGAATTCCAGCTTCTTATTACATTAACCATTCACTTTATTCACAAATTTGAAAATTAGAACCTTGATTATCAAGTAATTAAGTTTAATTTATTATACATTTGGAATCCAGCTTATGAGCAACTAAATTAATTAATGTATAACCTAGTTTTAAAAGTCTTGAATAAAGGTTCCAACTTGCTGCATTATTTAGTAAAGGTTGCCATTTTTTTCCAATGGGTTTATAGAAATTGACATCTTTAGTAATTTATGAATCCACATTGTACTAGTGCCAACAGCATCTGTTAAATGATTATTATAAACCCACAAGTTTAAGTATAATCCCATTTTGTATTGTTAAAAAATTAAATTAAATTTGTAATTGAGATTGATTCTTTCTTCCCACATTGAGTGTGGGGCATGGAAGGGGTTGACAAGCATAAAAGTTGCACTAAAACTTTTTCCCAGCTGAAAGGAGGGAAAATTGCTCTAACCTAATATTGATTGACCTTGGAAGGCTCATTCATACCACCATTAATTTACTGTGGTAACCAATCGTAATTCGCCACGTCAACAATATTATTCCAAATGTTTAGTCAACTAGTTAATTAGTAATATAGCCTGCCTTTATTAAACCATATGGCTAAAAGCTATTGTAAATTAACTTGGTGGGACAATGCAGTCAGTCTAACAATTCAAGTAGTTGGCAATAAGCTTTTTTTTTTCGTGCATTTGAGTTTTTAACCATAAAGTCACCTATGAAGTTTTGTTTTAAAATTTAAAAATTATTTCTGATGCTTCAATTATTAACTATCAACGATCAATTTTGAACATTAATTATTAATAAATGATCATAATTATTAAATAAAATAGACTATTTATTAACTAGAATCTTAATTTTAGGTTTAGAACATAAAAATCCTAATTTTAACATAAAGGATTATTTTAAAGACAAATTTAATATAGTTATACTAATTGGAAGTTTAGATTGTTTAAGTTAGAAGTATGCAATTTATGTCTTTATAAGAGACAATAGGTGACCTACATAGTGATATATGGTGATGGAACGAATAGAGAGCTATATTGACATTCACTCTTGCAGTTTATGGAAACACTTGATGGTGGGTTCCATTATCAAAACTTATCTTTGGTTAAGATAGGATATATGCCACTGACCTTGGATTACAAATTTAGCAACCAAACATACATAAAGAGCAAATCTTATTCTAATTTGTTACTATTCTTGGTGTTTGATTCTGAATTTTGATTGCAAAATGTGGTAGGTACAAAGAAAATTGTTTATTAATTATTAATTAGTGAAAGTTAACTAAGGGTTTAAATCTCTTTTTTATATTAAGTTATATATTAATTGAAATGACAACCATAAAGAGATTCCATTAGTATTTAGCAAATAATAAAAATATGGGAGGATATCACTCCTTAACTTTAAGCAAAAAATAATTTTCATTAAATAATAAATAAAAACTCTAAGAAATTTATATTTTAACTAGTTACGTATCAAAAGTAAATATTTATAATTATAATAAGAAAATTAAATTTATCCATGTATTATTAGATAAAATAATAATACAAAAAAAATATTTATAATCATTTAGAGATATAATAACATTATGTATTTTAGATTGTGATTGTTGATTTTTCTTTTGCATCTAAGAAAATCATTTTCTATCTTATCATATAACTTAATTTTGACAATTTTCATAGTAGAAAATACATATTTTATTATTACAGATAGAATTAGTATAAAACTAGTATAAATCAAAAATAAATATTGACTTTCTTATTTTCATCAAGATTTAATACAAATATAAAATTATTGATATCTTTCACAAAACCAAAACTTAATCAACATTAAATTTGAAAAATTACAATTGAACTTTTAAATGTAACTTTTCTTTTTTAAAAAAATTGCTAGGATAAAACTTTTTTCCAAATAAATAAATTTTTCAATATTAATGTCTTATAGCCATTCATAAAATCTAAGCATATGATATGAACAAACAATTTTATTCAATTTCTCTTAAATCAATGGTTCATTTCCTATTATTTTGATTTTATTTTTTGCTAAAAATATATTAATTTAATAATATCATTTCATCATAATAAGATTTTTATTATTATAAGATCCACATTGACTTATTATATGTCAATCACTCGTATCAAAAATATTATTTTTTCCGTACTTTTCACGTAAAATTTTACTTTCTTTAATATATACAAAATTTTATCCAAACTTTTTTAATTTTTGATTTTCTTTTTAGTTTGACTAAATGATAAATTGCATTAGAATTTCTTTTATTTTGAGTCAAAATTTTTTAAAAGAAGTTTGATGTGCAAATAATAATATTTGTTAAAATATTTTAGTTATATATACTGTATAGTGTATAACAAAGGTTTTTAAAGTGTTGGGAGGCGACCGCCCCCTGCCTCAGGTATCTGTCACCGATAATAATAACAATATACTATTGAATTGGAAAAATTTATAGGTTCTGAAACTTTTAACAATTGAAGTAAGCTTAAACTAAACTTCTCAAATACTTTGCAAATTTTGCAAAAGTAACAATGGCAATGAAGGAGTTCACATTGTTTTTTTTTTTTTTTTCTAGAAAAGCTTCCTTTGGCAGAAGATTGTAAAATTAAAACACATGAAATGCTAGACAATTAAATTAAAAACAAGTACTAATAAGTTCAATTGTTTACTATGAACCTTTCACAGATAT